>CAUYSK010098019.1:0-41335 GCA_963575035.1 Avahi laniger | reverse complement strand
GAAGACGAGATATCTTGGAAATCAAGGAAGAACATTTTGAATGGTAGGTCAAATATAACTTCATTTAATGCACACATGTCATTCATCTTACTTCTTTTTTTTTTTTTTTATTTCAGCATAATATGAGGGTACAGATGTTTAGGTTACGTGTGTTGCCCTTGGGGGGCGGGGGGCCCCCCGGGGCGGGGGGGGGGGGTGGGGGGGCTGTTGGGGAGGGGTGTATTTGTACACAAAGAGTGCAATGTGCACCACGCAATAGGATGGACATATTTGAACCCTGGACTGAGGGGGGGAGGGGGGGCAAGGGCAACACACGTAACCTAAACATCTGTACCCCCATATTATGCTGAAATAAAAAAAAATTAAAAAAAAAAAGACTTGTCTTCAAGTTCTGAGATTCTTCTGTTTGCTCTAGTCTACTGTTGAAGCTTTAGAATGTGTTTTTTATTTCATTCAATGAATTATTCAGTTCCAGAATTTGTTTGTTTTTTTTTTTTAATGATATCTGTCTCTTTGGTAAATTTCTCATTCATATCCTGAATTTTTTTTTAATTTCTTTGTATTGTTTATCTGTTTCCTCTTGTATCTCACTCTTTAATATCATTATGTTGAATTCTTTTTCCAGGATTTCATAAATTTGTTTTTGATTGGGATCTGTTGTTGGAGAATTATTGCATGCCTTTGAAGGTGTCATAATTCCTTGCTTTTTCACATTTCCTGTGTTTTTACATTGATATCTGTGAACCTGGTGTAACACTTGTTTCTTTCAATTTGTTTAATTTGCTTTCATAGGGGAGAACTTTTCCCCAAACATGTATCTATGGTGTTGGTTGGTCAAGGCACTTTGGCTTTGATTCTGGGTGCATGCAGTAGTGTAGTCTCTGTATGGTTTCTTTGGCTGTAAACACTTGTCAGTGGTGTCTGTGATTTCTCCAATGGCTTAGGGTGCGTTTGCTAGTGGAAGCTGTGGTGCAGTTTTGCTGGGGACAAGGACACCAGGTGAACCAAAACTCAGGCCCAAGTGGTGGCAGCAGTGGGCCTGGAATGCCTGCTCTTGGGCCCCAGGGCAGTATACACTGGCACTGGTGTTAGCAGATCCAGGCAGGCCAATTCTTGGACCTCCAGGCAGCTTTCTTGGGTGCTGGGAATGGCAGCAGTGGGCTGGGCATATGGATGGGTTCTTGAGCCCCTGGGCAGTGGGAATGGCATGGGTGATGACAGTAGCAGTGATAGGACAACCCGCTGGGTCCCAAGCAGTCCACAGTGGTGTTAGTGGTGGCTGCAAGGGGTGGGGCAGGCCAGTGCACAGGCCTGTAGGTGATGCATGCAGGTGGGTGCCAGCCATGGTGGTAGTGGCATGTTGGATGGGCCCATCCTCAGGGCCCCAGGAAGACTGCTGAGGTGCCAACGGTGGTGGATGGAGCAGGGCACAACAATCCCCAAGTCCCTGGACAGAGTGAGCTTGGGCATTTGGGGGAGTGGAGCTGGTCTGGGTGGGCCTGTCCTCAGGTTCCCTGGTGGTACATGCTGGCACTGGCTGTGGTAGTCAGGGGTGGAGAGGATGTGGTTGCTTTCAGTAGCAGCAGCCCTAGGCAGGCATCTGGGTAGCATGTGCTTTGGCTCCAGGTGGTAGCTGCAGGCAGGGTAGCCTGTCCTCGAGACATTTGTAAATGCAGGGCTACTCCATTGCTGGGGGAATAGGGGCAGTGGGCCACTGACAGTGGCTCATGCTTTGGCCTTGGCAGTGGCAGCCAGAAGCAGCAGTGGTTGCAGGTGGGGGAGTCTGTCCTTGGGGTGTTGAAAATATACACTGGCTCCACCGCTGGGGGCAGCAGAGTGGCTGCAAATGGCTTGTGCTTCAGCCCTGGCAGCAGCAGTGGTGGCTGTAAGGGGGGATATCAGTGGGACTTCAGGAATGCAGAGATGCAGGGTCTGTTGGGCCCTGGGGCAGGATGCAGTCTGGTGGGGGCTGGGCTCTCCAAGTGGTGCCTTGCTGCAGCTAATTAGGATTTGGGAGTATGTGGGACCCAGCATGATATCCCTCTGTGGAGCAGTGCCATCATGGGGCCTCCAGGCAGCTTCCTATGTTATTTACTCTTAGGGCCCATGATGGTTGAGAAGTTCTCCTGTGGCTAGGATTGCAGGAGTCTGTAGTGTGGATATGGACTGTTGGGGATCTCTTACTTACCTTTCCCCACACTGGGGGGTCTCTCCAGGATCCTGGAGAAGCAATCTGCTTTCCTTCCTTTCCTTAGGTGTTTCCTGTCACTTCTCTGTCGAATTCCAGTGTTCTCTCTTAGATGTTCTATTCAGAGTATAGTTATCTATTCACTATTTTGGTTCTTTGTGGAGGGGACAAGTGCCAGATGTCTTAAGTCAGCCATCTTGAAGCCCCTTCCCAACTCCTTATAGTTTGGACAAAACTTGCAGTGAAGATTTTTAAAAAAAGATTTTAATTAACATTGTGAGTAAGGTTTGGCTAATTAATTGTACGCATTGTTGTGAAATGTATAATTGGTGGTTGAAATGTGGTACATGTTTAAACTGTATATGCTTACAAAGTGTTAGAAATTTTCTCTGATGTCCAAAGTTTTCACTGTATAAATAATGTCTTCGTTGTAGTTGATTTTATATGTATATTTTTTGTTTGTTTGTTTGTTTGTTTTTGTTTTTTAAAGCTATGACTCTTGCCAAAAATTGGCCCTTTTGTTTTAGGGAAAAGAGGCTATATCAGACTTTTGACCCACATCTTGGGCTACTGCTGGTGGCTCGCAGCCATTAAGAGTTTTTCAGGATACAACGTTGCTATTTCAGTGCAATCATCTGACTCTGGTCACACCATTGAAGTTCTTGATGTGTTGAGAATGCTTAATGCTTCTTCAGGTAGTCATGGACATTTCTAATGGGAGAATGCCACAATTAGAACAATGATGGTGGTGCAAGTGCAGCTCAAGCCCAGCTGTATGTCATCAGGAAAGCAGTATAGGATTCCAGGGCAAGAGAAGTGGGGGATCACTATCCTGATGGAGGAGCTAGTAGAAAGACGAATGCTTAAGAATGCTCAGACATTGTGCTGAATGGTTTTCTCACACTCCTGTTTCTACTAGCTCTTTCATTATTACACTGACTTTTACCTCCTGTACCACCTCTCCCCCATTCTCTTTCCCTGGGGACTTTGGCCTGAGGTTTGTGAAGATGCCTGGGCTTGAGTCAGAGATAGATCAACTGATTTAAAGACAAGACTGGGCCTCTTACCTTCTGCCAACCTCATAATTATTTAAATGGAAGATATTTTTTTCCATAGAATTGGCACATTTACAGCCCAACTGCCTTCTTTAAGTGTATGCTGCATCAAAACTCAGTAGTCCAGTTATTGTTTTTCAGTACTGAGCAGTGCAGCCCCAAAGAAAACTTCTTAAAATCGTGCATGGAAAAGGGAACTCTGCACAATAGGCAGGATTTCTGTGGTGCTTAACCTTGGACCCTCCCCCCTGCCCTGCACCAAATGCACTCTGTTACATTTTCACTGCCTCATGGGCAGAAGACACTACTGAAAGATGGCATAGACTCAAAGGAAAAACTGAAAAAGACAACCGAATGACCAAGGGTCTGTTTCCAGTGTAGCATACACTTCTGACAGTCAGTCTGGGCTATAAATATGGCAATTCTGCAGAAGGATACTTCCTATCAAAATAGAATCTTTAATTATGACGTAGGGAAGGGAGAAGAAGCTTAGACTGGCTGTAAGAGATACAAACTACATAATTAATCCTTCTCACTCTACCTTTGCTCCTCCTTGCCTACCCTTGGGACCCAGGGCTACTGGAATTTGGGAGTAGCAAAAAGGAGCCAATGGTGGGGGATTCTAAGTTGGTACTCCTTTTGCCACCTGGGTATGCTTGCTGGATTTGGATACTTATGGACATTTACGTTATCATGAATATGAAGTTATGACTCTTAAGGTGATCTATGTATCAGAGGTAAGAGATGTTATAGGTGTAAGGATTACAAAGAAGGAACTACTTGGCAACCAGGGACAAGTTTGGGAGCAGGGTAAGCCAAGGAGAGGACTGGAAAAGGGTGAAGTGACTGCTGCAGGGAATGGTCAAACCAATCATGTGGTTGTGGAAGGAGGGCAACAGTTGTGGCTGGTGGGGTGAGCACACCTTAAATCCTAGGAGGTCAGAGATGGGGGGAGGGATCACCAACATCTCTCTCAGCTGTTGTCTGCAGAGCATCTGGACAATCTAACCCAGAGTGCTTACCACCACTCTCAACTTGATGGCTGGCCAAGGACTCTAAGAAACATCCAAGTAGCTGCTGACTCAAAGAGTTAACAGCCTCTACTCAAGGTGATAGAACAAGATTAACTTTGTGGAAACAAAACTCTTTTGTACAAAAACTTAATAGAATTGGACTCTGATCCCAGCTGATCCCAGCTCAGCACAGTGGCACTGCTGAGGTCACACAACTTATATGAATGTCAGGGCTATACTAGCCTGCCACACACAAACTAGTGTATAATCTCTAATTTAAGTGGTAATGGACAATATAGTACATTGCCCTGGATTTCCTGCTGGTCAGTCAAGGTAGGTTATGGGCAACTGTCAACATCCCTTACTGCATCTGGATTAATGAAATATTTAACTGGCTTGGCTCCAGTTGGGTAGCCTGGCTGAAATGTACCCTCCAAGTGGACCTGATCATAATACTACAGAATCATAGTAACAGTCATTCTCTTCCTATGTTGCTTAAAATAGAATGTATTTGGTAAAGGCCTCTATAAGCACAATTAATTAAACTGCATCTGGTGGGGTGGTCTATGCTCTTGAGAATTCTTAGCTCAATATTTGAAAAGTCAGAGGTGGATTTGTAGAGAATGGGTCTGCCATGGTGCCCTTGTGACTTGGCATGCATATATCCATGCAAGCAAAGCTTGAATTACATCTTATCTGAGTCTGGACAGGATGTCTTGTGATCCTCTTAGAACTCAAGAGGATGGGAGGCTTGTGAGGTGCTGCCTCAAGGCCATCTCACTCTGACCTCTTTATCTCTCCTAGGAGGCTGTCATGAGACAGTTTCTCATCTCCTTCTGGATTCCGATGAGGTCTGAGGCTCTGTGACCTGCCTCACTCAGTGTGTAGCTACAGAACATAAAACTGTTAGCTGCAGTCTAGAAGGGGCTCCCTGGCAATGGGATGTCTCACAACGGGTGCAGTATTAGGGGCATCATATCTGTGGCTTGGCCTCAAGTGGTTTAGAAAAAGCCTAATGATAATGGTGATACACACATAAAGCAGAAATGTGGTAAAATATTATCAATTGAATAATCCGAAGGGTACACAGAAGTTCTTTCTACTATTCCTCCAACATTTTGGTAACTTTAAAATTATAACAAACTTTTAAATTCTACATATAATGCACACTTTCTGGAAGGCTACATGAGAAAATGATAAGTGGATAATAACCTCTGGTGATTGAGATTAAGGCCAGGGAGAAGGACTCTTGTTTTTTACTTTGAATTCGTCTGTAAACTATTTTTTGAATTTCTAAAATGACCATATATTACTTTCATAATACAAAACAAAAATAAAATGTCTAATTTTTAAATCCAAAAAAGTAGGGAGGGGGCAGAGCAAGATGGCCAAATAGAACCCTCCAGCGATCATCCTTCTGCACGAACACCAAAATCAACACCTATCCACACAGGCAAACACCTTCAGAGGAATCAAAAATCAGGTGACTGATCATGCTACCTGATTTTTTTTTTTTTTATTCCAAGGTATTGTGAGGGTACAAACATTCTAGTTATACTTTATGTCTTTGCCTCACCCAAATACAGGTTAAAGGCGTGCCCTTCCCTCCCTTTAGTGCTCCCCGTGTCCTTTAGTTGTAGATTTGCCCCCCCATCCCCCTAATCCCTGGAAAGTATTTCTGCCATGCGATCACCCTAGTGTTGATCAGTTAGTACCAATTTGATGGCGAGTACAAATGGATCCCGTTCTTCTGCTCTTGCAGTGCCTCACTTTGGATAATGGGCCTAAGTTTAGTCCAGGAAAGTATAAGAGGTGCTAGATCATCGCCATTTCTTATGATTCAGTAATATTCCATTGTAAACATATACCAAATTTTAGTAATCCACTCATGGATTGATGGGCACTTGGGTTGTTTCCACATTCTTGCAATAATGAATTGTGCTGCCATAAACATTCGAGTGCAGATGCCATGCTACCTGGTTTTAACATTGTATCAAGGAAGGAGGCACTGAAGAGGGCAGAAAAGAAAATCTTGCATTGCCTACACCACCCCTCCCCCAACCCCTGGCCATGCAGTGCTAGCACACCAAGTGGAGAGAGACTGTGTGCTCAGGAGAGGGAGGGCGGAGTGATCATGGGGCTTTGCATTGAAACTCGGGGCTACTCTGGCACAAGGGAACACAGCACAGGGAAGAAGTCTGCTGGGGCCCACAGAGGGAGCGTTTAGACCAGCCCGGCCACAGGGAAATCCTCCATCCCAAAACCCAAGTTCCGGCTACCTCCACCACAGGCTGACAAAAAGCAGCCTGGAGCCTGGACTAAATTCCTAAGGCAGTCGGGCCACAAAGGCTGCAGTCCTTGGGCAATTCTTGTGGCTGTGCTGGCTCCGAGACAGTGGACTTGGGGTGCATGTGACCCAGTGAGACACCAGTGGCGGCCAAGCCAGTGCCTGTGTCAACCCTCCCTAAACTCCAGGCAGTGCAGTTCAGGGAGAGTCTTCTTCCACTTGGGGAAAGAAAAGGGAAGAGTTCAGAGGACTTTGTTCTGCAACTTGGGTACCAGCCCAGCCACAGTAAAATCAAGTACCAAGAAGACTCCTGAAGTCCCTGAATCCAAGCATAACGGTTCCTGGATGGCATTTTCTGGACCCATCCTAGGCTAGAAGGAAACATGCTGTCCTGAAGGGAATTCATCCAGTCCTGGAAGGATTCAACACCTGCTGACTAAAGAGCCCTTGGGCTTGGAATAAACATCAGAGGTAGCCAGGCAACAATCACCATGGGCTTTGGGTGAGATTGGACTAGCTTCACGTCTGGCCTGGCACTGCTGGCCATGAGGGAGTGCCCATGTCACTCCTTCCGACTCTAGCAGCCCAGCACAGAGAGTGAGAGACTTTGCCTGGTAATCCAGGGAATTCTGCAGTATCTTACCCAAGTCCACCAAGGCGGTACCACCAGGAGTCTGCAAGAGTCACAGCACTACTAGGCTTGGGGCACTCCCAGTGCTAATACAGCTGCAGTGACCAAAGACTTAGATCACAACACTCAATTCAGTTTGAATACCTGGCAAGCCTTCTCAAGAAGGATGGGTTCTATGAAGGTTAAAATAAATACCTAACTCTTCAATGTCCAGACATCGATGAACATCCATAAGTATCAAGAACATCCAGGAAAACATGACCTCACCAAATGAACTAAAAAAGCTACCAGTGACCAATCATGCAGTGATGGAGATACATGAGCTTTCAGACAAAGAATTCAAAATAGCTGGTCTGAAGAAGCTCAATGAACTTCAAGACAACACAGAAAAGGAATTCAGAAGCCTATAAGAGAAATTTAACAAAGAGATTGAAATAGTAAAGAATAAATCAAGCAAAAATTCTGGAGATTAAGAATTCAACTGAAAAACTGAGAAATGTGTTAGAGTTTCACATCAGTAGAATTGACCAAGCAGAAGAAAGAATTAGTGAGCTTAAAGACAGGCTATTTGAAAATACACAGAAGAGAAAAAAAAAATAAATAAAAAATTAAAAAGAATGAAGCATGCCTATAAGATCTAGAAAATAGCCTCAAAAGGGCAAATCTGAGAGTTTTTGGCCTTAAAGAGAAGGGAGAGAAAAAGATTGGGGTAGAAAGTTTATTCAAAGAAATAATAACAGAGAACTTTCCAAACCTAGAGAAAGATATCAATGTTCAGGTACATGAAGCAGACTTAACCCAAACAAGACTACCTCAAGGGATTTAATATTCAAGCTTAGAAAAGTCACGGATAAAGAAAAGGTCCTAAGGGAAGCAAGAAAAAAGAAAAAAATAACATATAAAGGAGCACCGATAGGTCTGGCAGCAGACTTCTCAGTAGAAACTTTATGGGCCAGAGGAGAGTGGCATGACATATTCAAAGTGCTGAGGGGAAAAAAAAACCTTAACCCTAGAATATTATATCCTGCAAAAATAACCTTCAAACATGAAGGAGAAATAAAGACTTTCCAAGACAAACAAAACCTGAGGGATTTCATGAACGCCAGAAAATGCTACAAAAAAATGCTAAAAGGAGTTCTCCAATTTGAAGAAAAGAATGTTAATAAACAATAAAAAAATCATCTGAAGGTACACAACTCACTGGTAACAATAACTACACAAATATACAATACTCTATTGCTGTAATGGCCGTGAATAAACTAACCACTTACATCTTGAGTAGGAAGACTAAAAGACAAACCTATCAAAAATAACTACAACCACTTTTTGAGAGATAGATTGTATAAAAAGATAGGGATGGAAACAATGAAAAGTTAAAAAGTAGGGGGTGGAGTTAAAGGGTAGAATTTCCATTAGATTTATCTTTGCTTGTTTGTAAGCAGAGTTGTCATATGTTTAAAATATTGGTTATAAAGTATTTTTTGCAAGCCTCATGGTAACCTCAAATGGAAAAACCTACAACAGATACACAAAAATAAAAAGCAAGAAATTAAAACGTACTACCAGAAAAAAACCACCTTTAACAAAGGAAGACAGGAAGGAAGGAAGGGAGGAAGGGAGGGAGGGAGGGAGGGAAGACTACAGAACAATCACAAATCAAATAACAACATGGCGGTAGTAAATCCTTACCTATCAATCATAACACAGAATGTGAATGGACTAAACTCTTCAGTGAAAAGACATAGAGTGGCTGACTGGATTAATAAAACAAGAGCCAATCATGTGTTGTCTGCAAGAAACACACTTCACCCGTAAAAACACACAAACTGAAAACAAAGGGATGAGAAAAGATACTCCATGAAAATGGAAACCAAAAAAGAACAGGAAGGAGCAGCTATACTTCTATGAGATAAAATAGATTTCAAGACAAAAACTGTAAAAAGAGACAAAGAAGGTCATTATATAATGATAAAGGGGTCAATTCAGCAAGAGGATGTAACAATTCTAAATATATATACACGCAACACTGGAGCACCCAGATATATAGAGCAAATACTATCAGAGATAAAGAGAGAGACAGACCCCAATACAATAATCATTGGAGACCTCAACACTCCGCTTTTAGCATGGGACAGATCATCCAGAGAGAAAATCAACAAAAAACACTGGACTTAATCTGCACTATAGACCAAATGGACCTAACAGATATTTAGGGGACTTTTTATCCAATAGCTGCAGAATACATATTCTCCTCAGCTCATGGATCATTCTCAAGGATAGACCATTTGTTAGACCACAGAACAAGTCTTAAAGAATTCAAAAACACTGAAATCATACCAAGTATTTCTCTGACCACAATAGAACAAAACTAGAGATCAGTTAACAAGAGGAACGCTGGAAAATATACAAACACATGGAAATTAAACGATAAGCTCCTGAATGACCAGTGGGTCAATGAAGAGATTAGGAAAGAAATTAAAAGTTTCTCGAAACAAATGAAAATGAAAACACAACATATCCAAACTTGTGGGATACAGCAAAAGCAGCAACAAGAGGAAAGTTTATAGGAACAAGTGTCTACATTAAACAAGTAGAAAAGCTGCAAAGACACAACCTAGCGATGCATCTCAAAGAACCAGAAACACAGGAGCACACCAAACCCAAAATTAGTAGAAGAAAAGAAATAATAATGATCAGAGTAGAAATAAATGAAATTGAAACCAAAAAAATACAAAAGATCAACAAAACAAAAAATGGGTTTTTTGAAAAGATAACGAAAATCGACACACCTTTAGCCACACTAAGAAAGAAACCATATGATTTTGTCCACAAAATTTAACATCACTTCATGATAAAAACTGTCAAAAAACTGGATATAGAAGGAACTTAACACGATAAAAGCCATATATGACAGACCCACGGCGACTATCATACTTAATGGGGAAAAATGAAAAGCTTTTCCTCTAACATCTGGAACAAAACAAGGATGTCCACTTTCACCTCTGTTATTTAACATAGTACTGGAAGTTCTAGCTGGAACATTCAGACAAGAGAAAGAAATAAAGGGCCTCCAAATTGGAAAGGAAGTCAAATTATCCTTGTTTGCAGATGACATGATCTTATATCTAGAGAAACCTAAAACCTCCACAAAAAAGAAAAAATACTGTTAGAACTGATAAACAAATTCAGTAAAGTTGTAGGATATAGCATCGACATACAAAAATCAGTAGAACAGTAAACAATCTGAAAAAGAAACTGAGAAAGTAATCCCATTGATAATAGCTACAAATAAAATCAAATATTTAGGAATAAGGTTAAATAAGTGAAAGATCTATAATGAAAACTATAAAACATTAGTGAAAGAAATTGAAGAGGATGCCAAAAAATGTAAAGATATTCCATGCTCATGGACTAGAAAAAATAATATTGTTAAAATGTCCATACTACCCAAAGCAATCTACAGGTACAATGCAATCCCCGCCAAAATACCGATGACGTTCTTCAAAGAACTAGAAAAAATAATCCTAAAATTTATATGGAACCACAAAAGACCCTGAATAGCCAAAGCCACCCTGACCAAAAAGAACAAAGCTGGAGGAATCGCATTACCTGATTTCAAACTACACTACAGAGCTGTAGTAACCAAAACAGTATGGTACTGCAATAAAAACAGACACACAGACCAATGGAACAGAATCGAGAACCCAGAAATAAATCCACACATCTATAGTGAACTTCCCTTTGAAGAAGGTGCCGAGAACATACAATGGGAAAAGGACAGTCTTTTCAAGAAACAGTGCTGAGAAAACTGGATATCCACATGCAGAAGAATGAAACTAGACCCTAATCTCTTGCCATATACAAAAATCAAAGCAAAATGGATTAACGACTTAAATGTAAGATCTGGAACAATGAAACTACTAGAACAAAACATTGGGGAAACACTTCAGGACATTGATCTGGTGAGGGACTTCTTGAGTAATACCTCCAAAGCATAGGCAACCAACGTAAAACTGGGCAAATGGGATCACATATAGCTTAAAAGCTTCTATGCAGCAAAGAAAACAATAAACAAAGTGAAGAGACAACCTGCAGAATGGGAGAAAATATTTGCAAACCACCCATCTGACAAGGGATTAATAAACAGTTTATGTAAGGAGCTCCAAAAACTCAATAGGGAAAAATCAAATAATCTGATTCAAAATGAGCAAAGGATTTGAATAGACATTTCTCAAAAGATATACAAATGGCCAACGGGTATCTGAAAAAATGCTCAACATCATTAGTCATCAGAGAAATGCAAGTCAAAACTACAATGAGATATCATCTCACCCCAATTTAAATGGCTTTTATCAAAGACAGGCAATAACGAATGCTGGCAAGGATGTGGAGAAAAGGGAACCCCCGTACACTGTTGGTGGGAATGTAAATTAGTGCAAACACTATGGAGAACAGTATGGAGGTTCTTCAAGAAACTAAAAACAGAACTACCATCTGACCCAGCAACCCCACTACTGGGTATATAACCAAAGGAGGGGAATTCAGTATATCAAAAAAATATCTAAAATGTAACCAAAATGTTTGTACCCTCATAATATCCTGAAATAAAAATTTAGAAAAAGTAAAAAAAAAAAGGAAAAGAAAAAAGATATCTGCACTCCCATATTTACTATCCAGTACTATCCACAAAAGCCAAGATTTCGAATCAGCCTAAGTATCCATCAATGGATGAATGGATAAAGAAATTGTGGTACAGATACACGGTGGAGCATTATATAGCCACAAAAAAAGAATGAAATCCTGACGTTTGCAAGAACATTGCCAGAACTCAAGAACATTATGTTAAGTGAAATAAGCCAAGCACAGAAAGACAAATCTTGCATGTTCTCATTCACATGCGGGATCTAAATATTAAAAACAAGTGATTTCACGGAGACAGTGTGTAAAATGATGGTTACCACAGGCTGGGAAGGGTAGTAGGGAGGGAAGGATAAAGAGGGGATGGTTAACAGGTTCAGAAATATAGTTAGACAGAATGAGCAGCATTTGGTAGCACAACAACATGACCACAATCAAAAATAAGTTAGTGTGGCTGGGAGTGGTGGCTCACGCCTGTAATCCTAGCACTCTGGGAGGCCGAGGCGGGTGGATTGCTCAAGGTCAGGAGTTTGAGACCAGCCTGAGCAAGAGTGAGACCCCATCTCTACTAAAAAATAGAAAGAAATGATCTGGACAACTAAAAAAATATATATAGAAAAAATTAGCCGGACATGGTGGCACATGCCTGTAGTCCCAGCTACTTGGGAGGCTGAGGCAGGAAGATCACTTGAGCCCAGGAGTTTGAGGTTGCTGTGAGCTAGGCTGACGCCACGACATTCACTTTAGCGCGGGCAACAAAGTGAGACTCTGTCTCAAAAAAAAAAAAAAAGTTAGTGTATATGTTAAAATAACTAAAAGAGTAGAACTGGAACATTTGTAACCCAAAGAAATGTTAAATGGGGGAGGTGATTGATACCCCAATTACTCTGATTTGATTAATCTACATTGTATACCTGTATCAAAATATCACATATATCCTATAAAGATACAAAGGTATTATGTACCCATGTTAATAATTAAAAATAAATTTAAAAAATCAAAAAAGTAATTTAAAATGGAAATTGGAAAATGAAAAGGGAAACTTATCCATACTTTCATCATTATAATACAGTAACTGTCATTTTTGATAATCCTTTCCAGTTTTTGTTTTTATCCAGCTCTAATAGTAATGATCTTATAATTTTGCATGTGGATTTCTTCATTTAACATAATTCTAAAATTTTTACATGATCCATAGGTCTCACAATTATCATTTTAGATAGTAGCTTACTATTCTGTTCAGTGGCGGCACCATGATTTAATCATTCATTAAATAAATAAACAACAACAGGAAATCCTAGGGATAAGAGCATCTGATTTCCAGAGTTACCATATTATGACACTCCGTTGTCCACTTTTTCAACTCATAAAAGATTATGTGGCATGCAAGGAAACAAAGTATGGTCCATTGACAGGAAAAAAGAAGTTGATAGAAATTGTCCCAGCGAAGCCCAGGCCTCTGATTTACTAGACAAATAATTTAAATTAACAATTGTAAATATGCTCAAATAACAAAAGGAAGCCATGGATAAAGAACTGAAGGAAACCAGGAAATTCACGTCTCACCAAATAGAGAATAAGAACAAAGAGAAAATTTTAAAAAGCAACAAGATAGAGATTCTGGAGCTTAAAACTGTAATAACTGAAATTAAAAATTCATCAGAGAGGCTTAACAACAGATTTGAGTAGGCAGAGGAAAAAATCAGTAAACTTGAAGATAAGTCAATTATCTGAGTCTGAGGATCAGAAAGAAAAAAAAAGAATGAAGAAAAATGAACAGTCTCAGACACCTGTGCCATACCAGCAAGCATAACAATATACACACAATGGGAGTTCCAGCTAAAGAGAGGAGAAAGGAAAGGGAATAAAAAAGTAAGACTGAAAATGCCCCAAATTTGATGAAAGCCATGAATCTATACATTCAAGAAGCTCTAAGTGTTCCAATTGGGATAAACCCAAAGAGATCCACACCTAGACACATGAGAGTCAAAATGTCTAAAGACAGTGAGAGACTCTTGATCATAGCAAGACAGAAACGGCTCATCATTTCTTGATAATATCGACTGCCGACTTATCATTAGAAATCATAAAAACCATAAGGATGACATATTCAAAGTGCTGAAAGAAAAGGCATCAATGAAGCATTCTATATCCAGCAAACTTATCTTTCAAAAATGAAGATAAAATAACATTCCCAGAAAGAAAAACAGAATTCACCATTGCTGACGTATCTTTTAAGAAATACTAAAGATAGTCCTTCAGGCTGAAATGAAAGGGCACTAGACGGTCACCCAAATTCACATTGAGAAATAAAGATTAGGTTGGAGTTGGAAAAAATGGCGGATTAGTGGTGGCCTCCCGACTCACTGCTCCCAGAGAAGGAGGTGAACAGCACAGACGGCTACACATAAGTGGACCACTCACCCTGAAAACAGCATTGTGAATTTGCAGAGAAGCAGCGTGGGACATGCAGCACAGGAAAAATGGTAAAAAGGAGATATGTTCGCAAAGATTGGAGAGTATGAGAAATACATTAGGGAATACAGCGTGGGAGGCTCGCTCCCGCCTGGTTGGCACTATGCGATCTGACCCAGAGGAGGACACCCAGCACCCCCACAGACCTCCCCACCCACTCAGACTGAGACACACCTGAAGCCGTGCAAAGCCATGGCACGGGACAGCAGGCTCTGTGGAGAGGAAACAATACTGGGAGATGTGCTGAATTCTCAGATGCACTGTGCCACTGTGCACGGCACCAGGCTGGGGAGGGACTGATCTGAATAGTTGCTTCCTGTGACTGTGCGCTGGAGTTTGGAGATGGGCATCTCACTCTGGAGGTCAGCGGGACCAGCGGCAGCAGCCTCTGTCTTTGGGGACCGCTGGTGATTCGGCCGGCTCTGGATGGAACAAAGAGAGCTGCGATCTCTGCACAGCAGACGTGAATCTGACGGCCTCTGGTCCCAAAGAAACAGTTTGCGGTCTGTTAATTCGGCCCGCCAGCCATGGATCTGGCAATCTCCTGAGTGCTTGGCCCCAACGCCCACTATCCGGGTCCGGTTGGCCGCCATCTTTTGGGTCTCCTAGTCAGAGGTCAAGTTCGGCGGTGGTTTCAGGCACCACCCCACCCCCAGCCCGGAGGCTCTCGTACCCAGGCATTAGAGGCTATGCCCTTGGAGGCGGGGCAGGGCAAGGGGAGTGGGAGCTGCAACTGAGGGGCCCTGGTGCTTAAGAGTCAGCAGCTTAGCTACCAGAGACCCACTCAAGGTCCTAGTCACCTCCTGCCTCCTGAGCCCTGAACCCCCTCTCCAGGTCGGGTTGGCCTGCCATCTGCATGCTCCTGAGAAACCATAGAGTCCTTCTATGCACACAGGTCCAGAGACTGAGCTGCCAGTGAGCAGTAAGCTTCCTGTGGACAGAACACCAGGTTCCCAGCCCCCCCAGGGGACCTCCCAGCCCACTGACTCCAGTCAGACATCAGGTGACCTATTGCTTCAGCAACTACAGGGCACCTCGGTCCTCTTCTGGGGTCCTCAACTCCCCAGGCTTCATCCTGTGCATTCCCACACAGACATATCACAACTCCAACCCAGACTGTAGGAGCAACAGGAGTCCAGTGGGTCCCAGGATGTTCTGCATGATTTCAGAGCCTGGTCATTCTAGACGGACTGCATCTCATAGAGAGGATTGGAGATGACCAGAGAGTTGACTTTACTCTACAGAGATTTTTTTCTCCCCTTCCTCTACCCCTCCCATGGCTACAGAGAGAGAGATAATTGAGACACCACACAGAGGCTCCCACAGGGAGTGGAGCTCAGAAATTCCCTTTTGGGATCCTGCAGTGGACTGAGGGTGACTGGACTGTGAGCTCCCTGCTCGCCAGCCCCTCGCTGCTGATGCTTGCCTGGAAGCCCCATTAGAATAAGACAGGCACCAAGGAAGAAGGACAGTGAGCACCCAGGTGCATACCATGGGGGTCATGGGAGCAGCAATCTTCTCCCTGGCATGGTCAAAGATTCATCCCTGGAGTCCCGGGGACAGGCCCACAGGCCACATCCTTCACACGCAAGTCTCGGTCACATCGCCCAGGGACACAAGGGGATATTTATCAACTAGTCTCGCAAGGTGTGGGTGCCTGCGGGGGCGGGGCAGAACAAGGGGGAGGGAGAAGTGTGGATCCTGGCCTTGGTGAGTTAGTGGGGCACCCCTCCCTCCATGGAAAGGCCAGGATCCCAGCTCAGGTGGGGACCCTGACCAGGGAAACTCCCTGCCTGCAGCACAGTCCTTGAGGACCTCTGCTGACTTGAGGTCCTGCCTACAGGAAGATGCCTGGGAGAAACAGAAATAGGGGAGGGTTGAAACCCACAGCCAACATCATTCTGAATAGAGAAAAATTGAAAACATTCTTGCTTAGAACCAGTACCAGACAAGGTTGCCCTCTATCACCACTTCTATTCAATATAGTGCTAGAAGTCAAGGCCAGAGTAATCAGACAAAAGAAAGAAATCAAGGACATCTAAATGGGGACAGAAGAGGTCAAACTGCCGATCTTTGCAGATGATATAATCTTATACCTAGAAAACCCCAAAGATTCTGCCATGAGACTCCTGGAATTGATAAATACGTTCAGCAATGTTTCAGGTTACAAAATCAATATACACAAATCAGTAGCATTCCTATACGCCAACAGCAGTCAAACTGAGAACCAAATCAAAGACTCAATACCCTTCACAATAGCAACAAAGAAAATAAAATACTTGGGAATATATTTAACTAAGGAGGTGAAAGACCTCTACGGGGAGAACAATGGAACACTGGGGAAGGAAATAGCAGAGGACTTAAACAGGTGGAAAACCATACCATGCTCATGGGTCAGCAGAATCAACATTGTTAAAATGTCTATACTTCCCAAAATGATCTACAGATTCAATGCAATCCCTACTAAAATACTAATGTCGTTTTTCACAGAGCTACAGAAAATAATTCTATGCTTCGTATGAAACCAGAAAAGACCCCATATAGCCATAGTAACTTTAAGCAAAAATAACAAACTGGGAGGCATCAATTTACCAGACTTCAAGCTATACTACAAGGTTATAGTAACCAAAACAGCATGGTACTGGCACTCAAATAGAGACATAGACTAGTGGAACAGGACTGAGAACCCAGATACAAAACCATCTCATATAGCCATCTGGTTTTGGACAAAGCAAACAAGAACATACACTGGGGAAAAGAATCCCTTTTCAATAAATGGTGCTGTCAAAATTGGATAACCACATGTAGACAACTAAAATAGATCCACACCTCTCACCACTCACAAAAATCAACTCACTATGGATAACAGACTTAAACATAAGGCAGAAAACCATAAGAATTCCAGAAGAGAATATAGGAAAAACTCTTATAGACATAGACCTAGGCAAGAATTTATGAAAAAGATCCCCAAAACAATCACAGCATCAATAAAAATAAATAAATGGGACCTGATCAAATTAAAAAGCTTCTGCATAGCCAAAGAAATTATCATGAGAGCGAATAGACAACCTACAGAATGGGATAAAATGTTTGTATGCTATGCATCTGACAAAGGGCTAATAACTAGAATCTATATAGAACTCAGGAAAATCAGTAATAAAAAATCAAATAACCCCATTAATTAGTGAGCAAAGGACATGAACAGGAAGTTTTCAAAAGAAGATAGACTAATGGCCAAGAAACATATGAAGAGATACTCAACATCTCTAATCATCAGGGAAATGGAAATCAAAACCACAATGAGATATCACTTAACTCCAGTGAGATGGGCTTTTATCAAAAAGTCCCAAAACAACAAATGTTGGTGTAGATGCAGAGAGATAGAAACCCTTATACGCTGCTGGTGGAACTGCAAACTGGTACAACCTCTTTGGAAAGTAATATGGAGATACCTCAAAGAACTAAAAGTAGAACTACCGTTTGATCTGGCAATTCCACTACTGGGCATCTACCCAAAGGAAACAAAGACATTCTATAATAAAAACATCTGCATTTGAATGTTTATAGCAGCACAATTCACAACTGGAAAAATGTGGAAACAACCCAAGTGTCCATCAATACATGAGTGGATTAATAAAATGTGGTATATATATACCATGGAGTTCTACTCAACTACAAAAAACAATGGTGATCTAGCACTTATTGTATTATCCTGGATGAAGCTGGAGCCCATTCTACTAAGTGAAGTATCACAAAAATGGAAAAACAAGCACCACATGTACTCACCATCAAATTGGTACTAATTGATCGACACTTATGTGCACATATGGAAGTAACATTCATTGGGGATTGGGCAAGTGAGAGGGGGTCGAGGGGAGGGGTAAATTCACACCTAATGGATGTAGTGTACATGGTCTGGGAGGGGCACGCTTGTAGCTCTGACTTGGGCTGTGCAAATGCAATAGATGTAACCCAAACGTTTGTACCCCCATAAAAATTTTATAATAAAAAAAGAAAGAAAGATCAATGGTAAGGGTAACTACATAGAAAAATATAAAACTCAATATAATGTATTTTTGTGACATTTTTCTTCTCCTACCTAATTTATTAATAGATGACAGATCCATGAAGCAATAAATATAGGATGTATTGATGGGCACATAATGTAAAAATATGTAATATGTACAACAATAATAGCCTAAAAGTAGGGGGAAGGGAATAGAAGTATATTGTAAATTTTTTGTATATGGTGGGAATTATATTAAAGATAGATGATTTTAAGATAAGATGTTAATTGTAATCACCAGGGCAACCACTAAAGAAATAATTTAAAAATAAAGAAATAAGAAAATTAAGGTGGTACACTGTAAAATATATAACACAAAAGAAGGCGGTAATGGAGGAATATAAGATAAAAAAACACACAAGACATAGAAAACAAAGAGCAAAATGGCAGACATCAATCCTAGCTTATCGGTAATCACATTAAATATAACTGAATTAATCAAATCAAAGGGAAGAGATTATTAGAATGCATAAAAAATATCCAACTGTATGCTTTCATAGGACACACTTGAGATTCAAAGATAGAAATAAACAGAGTAAAAAGACAGGAAAAGATATATCATGCAAACAGCCATCAAAGCTGAAATGGCTAAATAAATATCAGACAAAATAGACTTTTTAAAAAAAATTTAGAGATGAAGCACATTTTATAAAGTTAACATGGTCCAGTAATCAGGAAGATTTAACCATTATAAACATATGCACCTAATAGAGCTGAAAATACATGAAGCAAAACCTGACAGAATGAAAGAAGAAATAGACAGTTCAACCATGAGTATTGGAGACTTTAATACCACACTTTCAATAGTGAATAGATCGACTCGGTTAGAAGATCAACAAGGAAATAGAAGAAGTGAATAACACTATCAACTAGACCTAACAGACAACTTTTAAGATAATCCAACATCAGCAGAATACAAATTCTCCTCAACTAACACAAGGAATATTATCCAGGTTAAACCATATGTTAGGCCATAAAAAAAGCCTCAATCAATTTAAAGGATTGGAATCATACAATGTATGTTCTCTGGCTACAATGGAATAACATTAGAAATCAATATTAGAAGGAAAGTTGGGAAATTAACAAATTTGTGAAAATTGAACACATTCCTAAATATCCATTGGTTCAAAGAAGAAATCACAAGGGAAAATGGAAAATACTTTTGAGATGAATGAAAATGAACACATACCAAATTTATGAGATTCAGTGAAAGGAGTGCTCAGAGGGAAATTTATAGGTGTAAAATGCCTGGAGAAAAGAGAAAAAATATTTCAAATTAATAACTCAACTTTTTACCTTAAGGAACTGGAAAAAGAAGAGCAAATTAAACCCACAACTAGCAGAGAAAAGGATATAATAAAGATTAGAGTGGTGATAAATGACATAGAGAACAGAAAAACAACAGAGAAAAATCAATAAACCCAAAAGTCGTCGGATCTCTGAAAAGATCAACAAAATTGACAATCCTTTAGCTAGAATATGAAAAAAAAGAGGATTCAAATTTCTATAATTAGGCATGAAATAGGAGACACTACCAACCTTACAAAAAGAAAAAGGATTATTGGGGAAAACTATGAACCACCGTATTCCAATAAATTAGATAACATAGATGAAATAGACAAATTTTTAGAAACACACCAACTACCAAAAGTGACCCAACAAGAAATAAAAAATATGAATAAACCTATAAGAAATAAAGAAATCAAATTAGTAATTTTAAAACTTCCCACCAAGAAAAGCCCGGGACCAGATTACTTCTCTGGTGAATTCTACCAATTGTTTGAATTAATACCAATTCAGAATTACCACCAATCCTTCACAAACTCTTCAAAAACAGAAGAAGAAACACTTCCCAATGCAATCTATGATTCCAGTACTACCCTGATACCAAAACCAGACAAAGACATTACAAGAAAAGAAAACTAGACCCTAATATTCTTTTATTTATTTATTTTTTTTATTATTTTTCTTTTATTTCAGCATGTTATGGGGGTACAGATGATTAGGTTACTGTGATGCCCTTACCCTCCCTCCCCACCAAGTCCAAGCTTCAAGTGTGTCCATTCCCCCCGGAGGTACACATCTCACTCATTGTTTGTGCATATGCCCGTCCCCTCCTCCCCTCTCCCCCTGCCCAACATCTAATACATGTTATTCTTATATGTGCACTTAAACGTTGATCAGCTAATACCAGTTTGATGGTGAGTACATGTGGTGCTTGTTTTTCCATTCTTGGGATATCTCGCTTAGTAGAATGTGTTCCAGCGCTTTCCAGGAGTATATAAGAGGTGCTATATCACCATTGTTTCTTAAAGCTGAATAGTACTCCATGGTATACATATACCAAAGTTTATTAATCCACGCATGTATTGATGGACACTTGGGTTGTTTCCACATCTTTGCAATTGTGAATTGTGCTGCTATGAACATTCGAGTGCAGGTTAGACCCTAATATTCTTTATGAATATAAATGCAAAATACCTCAACAGAATACTAGCAAACTTAATTCAACAGCATATAAAAATAATTATATCCCATTACCATGTTGGAATTATCCTAAGAAAGCAAGGTTAGTTCAACATACAAGAATCAATCAATGCAATACACCATATTAAAAGAATAAAGGACAAAAACCACATGATCAACTCAATGCAGGATAATCATTTGGCAAAATCCAACACACTTGCATGAGAAAAACACTCAAACTTGGATGAGAAAAGAACTTCCTCAACTTGATGAAGGCCAAATGAATAACCCACAGCTAACATCATATTTAATGATGAAAGACTGAATGCTTTCTGCATAAGATCAGGATCAGGATCCAGACAAGAATGTCCATTCCTGCCACTTCAATATTGTACTATAGATTCTAGCTAGGGCAATTAGGAAAAAAGAAAAAGGTACCCAAATTGGAAAGGAGATATAAAACTATATTTGTATATGGCATAACCGTCGTGGGATCACTTAACTTCCTAAGACTGAAGATCTCCACCTTTCATCTGGAACCCCCAACATCTTCTTCTTTCTCATAATATTCATTAAATTATTATTGCTTATTTTGTCGTTGAGAGTGTACTATGCAAGGGGTCTGCCTTCACTCTCCTGGAGATGCCGCACCCTGTGCCCAGATCCTGTCCTCAGAAACCAAGCAATTGCCTGGTACCTGCCTTCTTGGGCCTCGCGGCCATCTTTCCCGGCATTCTTGCGGAATTCTGGCGCCTCGTGAGTTCAAATCCCACCTCATAATGCTGGAGGTCTGCGTCAGCCTGTACGAAGAAAAGGTCGCCTGGTGAGGGCCACCTGCCGGGCCAGGCCTTTCTTCCGTCATCTCAGGCTCGTCACCTCAGACTCCTCGTCTGTCACCAGGCTACCAGTCCCCTGCTCAGGGGTACCTGTCCCGGCTGGTCTGGAGGAGGAGGGACTGGACTCCACAGCCATCACCCTAGCGGCTGGCAGTCTGCCACACACGCATGGGGTCGTCCGCGTCCAAGGCTGCCCTCAGAGCGACCACCGATGAGCCCACGGAGCCTGAGCCGAAATACCTGGCCGGTGAGTTGGCCGGGTGTGGGCAGCCACGGGACTAGCGTGGTCTGAATGGGTAAGAGCCTCTAATGGCGGCACCCTACTCTTCCTCCCAATCACCCTCCTCCCAGTACCTGCCTTCTACCCATGCCCGGAGGAGGTGGAATTTGAATTGCCACTTCCAGTAATCTTTGATTAAACATAGAAGGAAACGACTGACATTTTTAACTCCAAATTCCAAAATATTTAGAATTTATTCAAATAACTTAGATAGAAGACAAGGGGATGGTGAATTTATAACCCAGGCTTCTTAGAAGGGCCTCATTTCCCAAATCCACCTCAGCCCCCCTATAAATCATGACATTCAGTAAGCCTTCTCAAGTACAGGAAGGAAAGTCTATTGAGTAGATTCTCCCATAGGTATTCCTAACCTAAGGACCATGAATGGGCTTTAGAGTGTACATGGCAACATTTTTGTGCCCTTGTGTATTTCTAGGGGGAAGAATTTTGATTCTCAAAGGGTAGGCTCCCAGTCTAGCCCTACTCCCTATTGTTGGAGCTCATAGTGAGCAGAGCAGTAGTAACTTCTAAACAATATGTGCTATTAGCAATATACATAAATCCTACTGCTATCGAAAACTTCATAGCTGTCTTTTCTGGTCACCCCTTTGTTTTTGGTATTTTGCTTAAAAACTATTAATTGCCTTAATCTGTATTGCCTTCTGAAGTTTTATCTTCCTCTTATCATGATAATGTGCATGTATTACAGCAACTAACAGTTTGCTAAGTTAAACAGAGAGTTTGCTGAGCATTATTCTGGGCAGGCCATGTACTAGATTCCCTGTATATATTATACAGCCCTGGATGGCTATGTAATACGTGCCAGAATTGGCTTCTCAAGACATTCAGGTAAGTACCAGTTAGCTATGTGAAGGCATCATGGAAGGGAGGTAGGCCACTTGAGTTGGTACCATGATAGTCTAAAGGTTGACACAGGCTGAAATCATGGGAAAACAGAAACAAAACCTGTGGAGGAGACTGTTTACAGAAAGGGGAATGAAGCAGACTTAGAGATTTTTAAAAATGTAAAAGAATCTCATTCTTCCTAACCTAACAGCTGGCATATATTAGGCATTGACACAGAGTATATACACTTGGTGAATAAGTGAATCTGGGTCTACAGTTAGGGTCGGCCTATTGCTCCAGTCCACTAGCATATTTGTTAAGCATCCCCCTCGTACCTATCGTACTGCTATGCATGTGAAAATGCTGACTAATGAATAAGTGCCATGGATGAAGTTGTTTTGTAATGATGGTTTATAGACAGTTTTGAAAGCGAAGAGGATTTTGAACTGATAAAAAGTAGGGAATCGTTGCATGTTGTTGAATGGGAAAATGAAATGATGAAATTTTTGAGGGGCTGTATTAAGTGAATTGATGAATGGTTATAGCTCTGAGGCAGGAAATTAGGAAGTTGTTGCAATAAACTAGTACAAGGCTATGAGGAAGTGGACTCAAGAAGAAGCAATAAATGGATAAATGATGCAAATAAAATGGTCAGAGATAGGATGTTCCTACAAGCGAAGTTCCTACTGAACCTTCATGGAATGACACTTTTCTTGAGAGAAGCAGTATGACAGTGGTTAATAGCTTGGTCTTTGGGGTCAAACAAATCTAATTTTATATCCTAGCCCTGCCACTTGACTACTTTAATGACCTTGGGTATGTTACTTACCTTCTGGAGTCCTATTCATTCATTGAACAAGTATTTACCAAAACCTGTTATGTGCCATCTACTGTGCTGGATCATGGTGACCAAAATGGACTCAGTCCCTGCCTTCATCAAGTATGCAAGATAATAGGGTAAACAGGCATTAAATATCATGTAACATATGTCAGTATATATTATAATATATGTAATGAAGAAAATGTTTTTATATCTGTACTTAAGTTAACATTACCAATTTTGGTTTTGAAAATTATTTCTCAGTCTGCATTTTAATGCTTGTCACCATCTCTTATTTAGATCTAATACAGTACATAAATGAAACTAATATGAGCGTTAAGCATCTGGCTGATATTCTTTCTGAAAAAACTGGGAGCAGCAGCTGGGTGGTGGTGTTCAAAGCCCTGGTTACTGTGCATCACCTCATGGTATATGGAAATGAGGTGAGTGTGGTATATATTCTAATGGTAGTTGTTTCCTTCCTTCTAGTACAGACGAGATCGGGCTGGTTCAGGGTGGTTGCCATAGACCTTTCCTTCTAGTACAAAGGACTGTAAGCACGCAATTGTAAAATGTTCTTGGTTTGTCAAGGGCTTACTACCTTTTATTTTCATTAGTGACAAGTGGGGGAAGTGAATAGCAGTATATATTATTTTAAATGGTTTTTCTGTTTTTATTAATGAATATATCTTTGCAATCAGTATTCTTTGAGGTATACGATTTTAGCCACTGGTAAAGTAGCCACCAGATAATAAAGTAGATAATAGAGTATATATTAATATTTCTTTCAATTTTTAGATGATTTAGACCAAAAAAAGCCCCTTGAAAATGTATTACTTCATAACTGCTTTACTTTGCCAAAGAAGACTGGACATCTAAGTGTACTCATCACTTATCCACCTCTCCCCATATATATACACTCTTTGATTCTTACAGAACAACTGAAATGCTCTGTAGCATTAAATTACTTATTATTTTCTATTTAAAATTTACAAACATTTTGTCTTCGTAAACTTTGCATTAAAAAATCGGTGTTTAGAAATTGGCTGAATTTTGAAAGTTATTATAAAGCAATAGTAATTATACAATATAGTATTGGTAAAAATACAACATATGTAAATGGAACATAATAGAGAGCTCAGAAATAGAAATATGCTTACATGGGAGCTTGGTGGCTCTAAAAACGTGTAAAGGAAGATATGGCAGAAATAATTTAAAATAAAGCCTGTTAACACAAATGGCATCCCTATGGAAAAAATAGAATGAGATCTTTATCCTACTCCATATACAAAAATGCCACATGCATGAAATATCTAAATGTGAAAAATTAAATTTTAAAATTGAAGAAAATGTAGAAGAATATGCTTATGACACTCAGGTAGGGAAGACACCATAGTTGAAAGGAAATATTTCCAGTATATATATAATATTATAGCCCAAAGGTTTAATATTCCAAATACATGATTACTAAGAAAAAGGCTATGCAATGGACTAATGAGCAAAAGAAATGAACAGAAAGTTCACAGAAAAGGAAACCAAAATATCTGATAATCATCTGAGAACATGCTTATATTAAGAAAATTTAAAATATCTGACTGTATGAAGAGTTGGGAAGACCTTGAAGAAATGAGACCTCACATACCCTGTACATGGCATGTAAATTATTAGCTGCTGCATTTTATCACTGTGAAGAGAACATTGAGACACATTTAACAAAGTTGAAAATGCGCGGCCCAGTAACCCAGAAAATCCACTTCTCACATCATATTAATAATGAAAAACTAGAAATCGCCTAAATTTCCATCAGTAGGGAACAGATAAAATGAAGTGTGTTCATTGGAATGAGTTTGTGTCAGTTTGGCTCTTTCTCAGAAGCAAGTGGCTGACATTGACTGGTTGGTGAGTGAGGCCAGTGGTAACTGATGGATTGACTGGGTTTAAACTGGTTTTGGGTGTCATGGCTATAGGTCAGTCCTTTTCTACATCTGAGGCAACTTTCACCAGGTGTTTTCTGTTTAAAGTTGCCTTCCTTCAACTATGCTCAAACTGAAAACTATTTTCTTTCTGGAATTGTAGACTTATTTTTAAAGTGTAGGTCAAGAGGAATTGTTTAATAATTGCTCTTAGGTTGATCTCCCATTTTTCAGATGCTTAGTCTTGTCCAGAATAATTATCTAGATAATTTTTTTTTAATTTTTCTTTTTTTTTACATTTTAGAATGTTATAGGGGCACAAATGTTTTGGTTACATAAATTGCCTTTGCACTACCTGAGTCAGAGTTACAAGCATGCCCATTCCCCAGATAGTACACACCATGCCCATTAGGTGTGAATTTATCCATCCCCTCCTCCCCATCCCACCTGCCCAACACCTGATGAATGTTACTACTATATGTGGACGTAAGTGTTGATCGATTAGTACGAATTTAATGGTGAGTACATGTGGTGTTTGTTTATCTCTTCTTGAGATACTTCACTTAGAAGAATGGGCTCCAGCTCCATCCCGGTTAATACAAGAGGTATTAGTTCACCATTTTTTTATGGCTGAGTAGTACTCCATGGTATACATACACCACATTTTATTAATCCACTCAAGTATTGATGGGCACTTGGGTTGTTTCCACATCTTTCCAATTGTGAATTGCGCTGCCATAAACATTGAAGTGCAGATGTCTTTTTTATAGAATGTCTTTTTTTCTTTTGGGTAGATGCCCAGTAGTGGGATTGCTGGATCAAATGGTAGTTCTATTTTTAGTTCTTTGAGGTATCTCCATACTGCTTTCCATACAGGTTGTACTAGTCTTCAGTCCCACCAGCAGTGTATGAGTGTTCCTATCTCTCCGCATCCATACCAGCATCTGTTGCTTTGGGACTTTTGGATAAAAGCCATTCTCACTGGAGTTAGGTGATATCTCATTGTGGTTTTGATTTGCATTTCCCTGATGATTCGAGATATTGAGCATTTTTCATATGTTTTTGGCCATTAGTCTATCAGAGGGCCAATCAACCACAGTCTCACTGAAATAACCAGGCTACTACAGATGAAGTCAACCCACTTATGCCTCTGGAAGTCTGCCAATCCTTGACTCCACTCTTCCCTAAACCCTATATAAGATCAGCAGCTGCTCTGTCGGAAGTCACTGTGTCTGAACGGCATAGCTCTCTTAGTAGAGAAAGCAATGCATTCCCACTTTGTCTTTTTATTTCATATATTGAAAGCTCATCATCCTTTGGAAAGAATTTTTTTAAGTTCCTTAAATTTACCTCCCTTATATTTTACTCTCCTTAATAAAATACAAAGATTTTTTAAAAAGTAATACTTTCAGAAATTTTATATGAAACATGATTTTTAAAGTTTTATATTTTATATATAGAATTTTGCTTAATCCTAAATTCAAACTCACATTTGATTTGGGAAGCTGAGGCGGGAGGATCGCTTGAGCTCAGGATTTCGAGACCAGCCTGAGCAAGAGCGAGACTCCATCTCTACTAAAAAAAAAAAAATAGAAAGAAATTAGCCAAACAACTAAAAATATATAGAAAAAATTAGCCGGGCATGGTGGTGCATGCCTGTAGTCCCAGCTACTCGGGAGACTGAGGCAGAAGGATTGCTTGAGCCCAGGAGTTTGAGGTTGCTGTGAGATAGGCTGACACTACGGCACTCTAGCCCATAGCAACAGAGTGAGACTTTGTCTCCAAAAAAAAAAAAAAAAACATCACATTTGAAAGTCCTGACTTAGAGATGGATAAGTAGTATAAAGCTTCTGTATTTCCTAACAAATTTTCAAAGATTAGGTATATTGCCTACCAGTAATTTTAAGAAGTCATCAGAAGTCACCTTACACATGAAGAAAAAAAATTCTCTGAAATATCTATTTGTTCTATTTAGTTAGACATACATTAACTATTTCACCAGAAACTTCTGCTCTGGAAACATTTTAATAGGAATAAAAAAATATATATCTTTAGAAATAATACTGATTTCTGTAAGTGCCATTTATTATCCAGAGATAGTTCAGATATGGTTTGATGAGAGTTAATTGTTCAATACTATTTAGTACAAAAGAAGGGGAAGATAAGGCATCTATTTGATGCATTAGTAGTCATCCCCACCTCTAAAAGTTGCAGGAGGCATTTTTAATCACCATCATTTTCTTGGTCTGGGGATCTGGTCTGAACAAAATGAAATAGTCACTGTTTGTTCTATCTTACGTTTATTTAGTAAGAACCATTACCATCCATCCCAAGCACACAACTTTGCAGAATAACAAAGATGTACAAAGCAACAATGGTCTTCATTCTAAAAGCACAATGCTTCGAGGAAGCAGTTCTTGTTTTATTAAGTGCTTTCAGTTTTGCCTTAGGACCTCTTTGACTTGAGAAGGCTTTTTCTCTGAGGTGCCAGATGGCCCTTTTATATTCATTATTATATGCTGTTAATCGGTGATAATGGAGAACTGAGTGGATCCTTTCTTCTCCCTTTTCCTGAGTAGCATTCTTTTGGGCTTAATCCTAATAATTAGTTTTGAAGAAAATGAATAGATGTGTAGTACTACTTTGTGTGATTCTGTGGAGTGAAAATACATCAGGTTTTCTGTCATAATAGAATTTTATGCATTTTATGCAACCACTGTAAAAATATTCCCTGGGCTGGAGTTTAACATTTCCTTTTGCATTTTTTTCTGTCCTGCTTTTTAAATCTTGGAAAAAAATGAGAACATATTTTAAAGAAAAGTTTCTTTCCTATTTTTAAGAATGGAAAATGGAAAAAGACAGTATTGCCAAATGAGGAAAAAAACTTATATCAATGTTAATTTTAGTTTTAAGTAATGTGATAAAAGCTGCTTGCCTGGTAGGATGGTTTTTCTCTAATAGCAATAATAAACAAAATATACTTAAAAATTAAAAATATATAAAAAGCTGGCCTTTGAAAATACTATAATACTCTACTTAAAGTGCTCTGATATCTTAGGTTCTAGAATATTCTGAGGTAAAAGTTGAAAATAGAATGTAAGTTTAAAGCTCTTTCTCCTATCTCATTCACTTCTTTTAACATTACCACCTAGAGTTTGAGAAACTTAGTACAGGGTTTCTGAAAAAGGCAAAGAGTCTGTGGTACAGTTCAAGCTCTGATTTAGCCAGAAATTAAGAAAGTCAAATAACCTTTCTTAGTACCAGGTTCCTCCTCTAGTGAAGCAGATTCCTGGAAATACTTTATAAAGACTCTCTTATTATAGTAGATAGTCTTTAAATGTTTATGTAACAGTAAAAAGCATAAATTATACTGTTTTCAGGCATGCTCAATCCTAAATATTCTTCCCTGTTACCAAAATATTATTGGCCAACTCAATTCATTGATCCAGTTTTTGATTCATTAATTTATTCATTCATTCAGTAAACATTTATTGAGCATCCAGTATGTGCCACACAACATGATACAGCCCTAAAAAGAAAGCAGTTTTTTTTCTTTCAGAACTTACAGTTTAACAGAGAACACAAATGCAAAGCTGTTAATTATCACAAAATTAGATAAAGATTATGATAGGGGAAATGACTTCCTTGGGGATACACATGAGTGATAAAGTCTTCAGTGAGTTTTGTGTCTTCCAGCAAGAGTGATTAACAAAATTCTCACTTATTCTGATGAAACTTTGTGAAAACTTAGCGAAATTCTTAGAACCGAGAATAGCCCAGTAAACTTCTCCTCTCTATCTACACCTAACCTAACAATCACAATGGAAAATATTCAAAACTCAGCTAAATCTCATTTTATTGATATTTTAATCAATGCTTAAACATATATTTACTCAACTACGCAGGAAGGAGAGAGATTCAACAGTGTGTCCTTTTAAGAAAAACAAAATGATGCTTAATAAAAAAGTCAGAATCCTTAAAAAAATGAAGTGTGATTGATTATACAACTAAATGCTGTATAACGTTAACCAGTTGTATACCAACAAGGCTAGATCTCAAAAACAATGCTAATAGAGAAACCAAGTTGTATAATGACATTTAGTAGAATACCATTTACATAAAATTTTTAAAATACACACAATTTTGTCCATGGAACAACTACATGTGAAACTATAAGGAAAATAGACTTTAAAGATAGCATGTTAAAATTATCATACCAGTTACTTCTAGGTAGGAAAAGAAGGAAATGCACCTTGGGGATGGGGAAAAGTATACTTTAACTTTATCTGTAATATTTTATTCCTCTTATTTTAAAAATAGACTTGAGGCAGATATGTCAAAAAAGTCAGCAGTTATCATTTCTAGATAGTGGGGTATTTTTCTGCAGTTTAAAAATTACTCAAAAGAGTGGAATGTCTAGATAGAAAGTCTTGGAGGAAAAAAGGTGTTATTCATATGAGCTTTAATGTTTAATCCCTTATTTATGTGGTTGAGTAGATAAACAGAGGAAAATTGGCAGCATTGCAGATCCTTATGTTGGATATGATCATGCTCAATTTAATCAATGCTCCTGAAATAGATAGAAACTATGTGATAGAGCTATGTTCAAGTATACACTTATTATGACAAAATCATTAATAAATTCTCTTTGTATACAGAAACTAATTTTAGAATTTGTCACTTTTGTTTGACAGCGTTTTATCCAACATCTTGCATCTCGAAACTCTTTGTTCACCTTACACAACTTCTTGGATAAAAGTGTCATAGAAGGTAAGAAGATTCTTTGATGGAAATATTTCTGTGTGGCAAGGAGGGAAAAGTCCTGAAAACCATGCCTAGTTAAAAAATATGGTTCTAAAATATGAAGGATGTGGTGTGTTATATAGTTTATGAAGGTAAATAATCCCTAAATGCATTGATAGAACACACATTTGAGTGCTTAGTAAGAATGGCAGAATATGTATGTGCTAGAGACAGAGAAGTTAATGAGACCTCCAGTAAAGACTCAATGGGGCCTTATCCAGTCTACTGAAAATCACTACACACTCTTAAACCACTTTTCTGCCTGAGTTTCATTCTTTCCACTTCTCACCGACTATCTCTGTGCTTTCCTTTTCTTTTGCATAATTGTCTGTCATTCCCCACTGGAATGTACGCCCTAGGAGGGCAGGAATTTTTGTTTGTTTCATTCACTGCTGAACTTTTAGCACCTAGGACATGGCCTAGCTCATAGCAGGCACTCAGTGATTGTTGAATGAATGAATAAATTGAATTAATGAATCAGCATATGTTTGGAGGTTGAGTAGTGAGAAGCTGCCTTTCTCCATTTTCTCTATGAAGTAGAGGGCAGCTCATTTGCTGAATGGAGGGAGTGTGAAGGAGGATGGTGGAAGTGGGATGGGGAGAGCAAGGAAAATGCTGAGAATTTACAATGGAGTTGGTGGAAATGTCAAAGGAGCTGATATAATTCAATTATTTCATCTGTTTAGAGATGTCACCATCAACACCACATTAAGGAGTGATATCAAGGCTTTGAGGAAATAAAAAATAATCTTTAACAGAAAGCTTGGGGAATGTCAGACTAGATGATTATTAAAGGCCATTCTAATTTTTGTGTTTCAAAGATATTGTTGAGGTATACAGGTGATTGTGGAATTAATCTTTGCATTTATTGACATATTATAAAAAGTTAATATTGGTTGAATTGGATATAATCAAAATGTCTCATTTTTAGGTTACACTATGTCAACCTTCATCAGACGATACAGCAGGTACTTGAATGAAAAGTCACTCGCATATAGACTCATCGCATCTGACATCACAAAAACCAAGAGAGGGTCAGTAAATATCATTAGTTTGTAAGCAAGGAACACTGAAACTCATATGTGGTCTGCTTTGTAGTTTGTCAAAAATAGTTCTATTTCAAGATGCTGATGTCACAAAACTTTTCAAACTCTTAATTATTGATGTTTATGAATTTCTTTTATCTTTTATAGGACACATGGTATGATGAGAACTATGAATACTAAAGAGCTGCTAAACACACTTCTAGTTATTCAAACCCAGTTTGATGCTCTTCTTAATTTTAATGTAAGAGCTTTATAAATCCTTTTAAAATATATTAGTAAATGGCATCGTTTAACTGTAGATGGGAAAGGAATTTTTTAACTGTAGTGGTAATTGATTCCTATTTTATTTAATTTCCAGGCAAATCCTGATGAACTAACAAATGGTATAATACATGCTGCTTTTATGCTCCTCTTTAAAGATGCTCTTCGTCTCTTTGCAGCCTATAATGAAGGGATCCTTAATCTGCTAGGTAGGATAAAGAATTAGCATTACTTTTTAAAAGATAAAATGGTAAAAATAATTTATTTGTAAAAACCTTTTATTGCTACATTTGGACTCATATTTGCTTTAGATTCAAAATAGAAGATCCTTGTAGAGTCATGTACATTTTTAAATAATGAGATATTATGTTGCTTCATTGGTTAAAATTATGTGGCTAATTAGGCACAAAACTTTTCAAATTTTATATAAGTGCTAACTGATATTTCTGGGAGATTTACCAGAGAATCAACATGGGTTGCCATATTTAAACATTATACATTAAGGCCCATTTCTGCCAAGGTCAAATAACATAGTTCTGACTTGCCCAAGAAGCTAAAGCCTATAATGTAAGTAATTATTATCAATTATACACATGCATTTTTAGGCTTTTCAGGAAATTACTATCATCATTTAGCCATAATGAGTGATTCATTTCATTGCAAAGGTTCTCTGAACTTTGTTGATGAGAATTTGAGATCTTTTCTTATACTGAAGAAATACCTAGTACATTTGTAGGGTTATAAGAGGGTAGGAAACACAGCCCCTTCCTTCAAAGAGCTGCAAAGCTCAATGTTAATCAAAAGGACTATAGTCTAGAAGTTGTAGAAACTATCTACTATTAAATTCTGTATATATTCCCAGCACTGGTATTTGGTATACAGTAGTGACTCCATAAAAATCTGTTGATTATAGGGATTGAGGAGTGCTATTTCTTGTTATCAAAAAGAAAATAACTTGATTAAAACTTTAATAGTTTTGAATAGGTTAAAATCATATCCAGAATCAGCTTAAAATAGAATAATCAGAAAGGAGTGAAACTTTAAAATTGCTAAGATATTGGCTTCTTCATGGTAATTTTTACTATTTTTAGACAAATATTTCGACATGAGGAAGAACCAATGCAAGGAAAGTTTGGATATTTACATCAAGTTCCTTGGAAGAACAACCAAATTGGCACAGTTTCTGAAAGTTGCAGAGGTATAGAAATCCATTTCTTCCAAAGGCTTTTCTGCTTTTTTTTTTTTTTTTGCATTAGTTTACTATCAGGTATAACTATACTTCTTCCCCCCGCCCACCATCATCACACAAACATTCAGAAATTGGTAGTAGTTTTAACTACTTTATAAATGGCAAAACTAAAAACTGATGTTAAGTACTTCAAATGTACTATCAAATGCACTTGTGCTCAAAAGCAATCTTATAAGGATTCCTTGGTGTATCCATGAGGATAACCAGTACCAAACTTACCTTCCCACCAGAAAAAACTCTAAAACTGGACTGAAATATATATGACATAAATCTTTTTAGGGAGTGGATGATAGGTAGAACAATTCTGTAGTCAGTGAGAGAAAGAAGCACATGAGATGAGCCTCATGTCTTGCCTGACACTTAGAACCCAGGCAGGATAAATACAAAGAGAAACACACCTAGGCACGTGATAGTCAAACTTCTGAAAACCAAAGAGAACAAAGACATATTTACCCACAGGAGAACAACAATATGAATAATGGTGACTACTTGAAAAATTAGAACACATTTGTATGATATCCAAAATGCAGCTTAGCTCTTCCCCAGACAGCAAAGATTTAATACCTGGCAAGTCTTTTCTTTTAGAGTCTATCCTTGGGATAAATATAAGTATATACTTAAGTATACAAGGCATACTTTAGCCTGATATGGTACCAGCCAAGGAAGACATCATGTTCTTGGGGTATTTTCTCTTTCATGTATACAGTGATCTCTTAGTTACTTTTTTTGTTGCCACTCCCTGCTGTAATGTGTATTTTCCCCCCTTTTTTGTGAATTCAGCAAGTTGGAATTGACCAGAGCAACATTCCTTATCTTACTCAGGTTAGTGTATATCTCCTATGCATTTAAGTGACTTTTTTGTCTTTATGCTTATATGTTTATTATATTACTCATCATCTGAGATTCTGTCCTTTGCCTTATACTTACATATGTGTGCATTTTAATTTTCCCATAAGTATTAATATCACCCACACACACAAATGGTGACTCATGTTATAACAACTAGACCATGCTTTTAAAATGATCAGTGGAAATAGAAGGGTATTTGGAATAATGAACTTAAATTTGACAGCTGTCTTGACCACCTTCAGGAGTGTGATCTCAAGCAACTCATTTCCATTCTCTGTTCCTCATTTCTGAAACTACAAAATGGGTGTAATGCTATTGCCTATCTCATAGCAGTGTTGTAAGAATCAAATGAGCTCAGGATTTTTCCTCTGGAAATGCCTATGTTCCATCCCATATGTACCAGGGGGCTTCAGAAACAGGTCTGCTGGCCCAGCTTGGAACTGCTACAGAGTGCTTTCCTTCTCTAGGCAATGGAATGCTAAAAATTTAGTCAGTGTGGAAGGAATGTGGACTTCACGTATTTTTCCAAGGTTTCCACTATGCTGCTCACTTCCTGTTCATCTGATCCTGTTAGTATGACATCATGGACACAGTGGATCAATCTGATGTTCTGAGGGGTGACCAGATGGTCTAAACTTCTTCCAACCCAATTATGACAGAAGATGAGAGGATTAACACAGCCCTGGGTCAGAGCTGTAAATTATACTATTATCCATTCCATGTGCCTGTGAACTCTCTGAATCACACTTCTGACAGTTATAGAAAGCAGCACATTCCCCCAACCAATAGCCACATACCATATGCCTGAGGCTGTGTTAACTCACCTCTACCAAAGAAACTATAGTGGCTGGTGCAGTGGCTGCAATTGGGCTACTACTTGATTGGTTTTACTGTAGTTTGTCATTCTCCAGAGCCTGACTAATTTTGATGGGGATGGGAACCATCACCCCTACATCTTTTGTATCTTCAAGATTGGCACTAATTTCTGCCATCCTCCTGTGAGGGAATCTTATTTTTTATTTACTATTTTGCTTAGGAGATGGGAAGGGGCTATTTCAGAGGCATGTCCCCAGCTGAGCTTTGCTGTGACTTAACTATAGTTATAGGCCTAGGGGCCAGGGAGGGGCTATGGGGGCAGATCCTGATGGGGCATATAACTTGTTGGGTAGAGGCTTCCGTATCATCTTCAACAAAGGAAGCTCACAGGTTTCTGGAAAATATGGAGACTCAGGACTTTCACAGCCATCCCTCAGCTGCCTCCTTATGATATATCAGTGCTTGGCATGGCAGACTTGCCTTGGTTGGAACTGGAAGAATGAAGGCTTATCTGAGATAACACAATGTAGAGTGCTCAGACGGTGCCTGGTTCAGATGGCAGTCCTGTGTATGGGAAGAAGCCTGTGAAGAGAGAAGGTGAAGATGTAGGGGTAGAGAGGGTAGTATATGAGTGAGGTCCCTTAGGGAATGAAGATATTGGATACAGAGCACAAGTGGAAGCAGTCGCCTCAAATAAGAGGATAGAGGAGGCAAGGAGGAGAGGATGGTTGCAGATACAAATAAAATGTTAGGTTTAGTGGCAGAGAAGGAGGGAGTTTCTGTATGATGACCTGTCAATTGTTGAAGGGAAGGAATGTGTTCTCTCAAGTATACACAACACCAACATTCCTTCACGTACAGGTAAGTACAAAGGGGGCTTGTATATAGACATTAAACCCCACAGAGTGGTCCACAATGGGAACCACTGATGAGTGAAATAAATGTACAACTTCCCGAATGAGAAGTCAGATGAACAGTGGTGAGAAGACAGACAGATAATGAACATGTCTAGTTTGGTAGGGTAGAAGACGGAGTTTCATTGCCTCATGGCACCATAACTGGTGGATTTCAATCAACATTCATTCATAAACACATGCTCGACCCCTATTCAGTTATAATGAATGAGACACTATCCTAGCCCCTGAGCTCCCGAAGAAGGTGGAACAAAAACTACAGAAGCGTCCCTAGATATCTACCAGAATGTAGTCCTCTGACTTTTCTCTACATTGATCTTTCTTCCCTGAGGGAGGTGGTGAGGGCAGGAAGGGGACCTTTGTTGGAAACCATAGCCTCAGCTGTTGTTGAGGCACAGATGAGCATTAACTGTCCAGCACCTGTGGCCTGAGTTCTAAGGGACATCTGCCAGGAGGACTAGCCAGGTGGAGAGCTGCATTTCCCATTGGGCCACCCTCGTCCTTACCTCAGCTCTCGTCCCTGGGATCCCTGGATCAAAAATGAAGTACTTGGCTGCAGGAGAGTCTGCGAAAGGCAGGTGAGGATCTTGCCGGTAAATTTTCATGCAGATCCCTATTCATTCCTCTGTAAATCAACTCTTTTTTCTGGAACAGCATCCTTATCAGTATGCCGGCCCCTGGCCCTCAGCCAGTACAGAAAGTCATTTGTCATGGCCTTCACTTGGCAGAACTGCTCCCACAGCAACATGCTTTCTTGGGTGTCCTGGAAATCCTGGAATGGAGTGAGTTGCAGGGCTACGCGGGAGAGGAGGGAGGTGGGAATCAAGTCAGCCCCACCTTTGCCCCACTCAGTCTCCTTGAGAGAGGTCTGCTCAACACAATGCACAGTTTCAAGGAGCCTTTTCAGCCAGTCTGCTGCTAGATCCCACAAAGGGGCATTAAGGACTTCCTCTGTGACTGTGGATTACCAGTTTCTCCTTGTGCTCGTGCTCCCAGCAGTTTTTACTTTATGTGAATTGATGCTAAACCGCTAGGTTTACACTGCTCACCATTTTAGCGCTCTCTTCTGGATTGTCCCTTTTTTAAGAGGAATCTCCCTCATTTCCTCAGTTAATCCCCTCTGCCTTGACTTTAACATCATCTGGGACTCACAGAGCCTCCTTCTGTGAGCAGCCCTCTTGTGTGTCTGTCTCTGTCTGTCCCTCCCGTTTCCACCATTCCCTGCAGTTCCTGTTGTGTGTGGCTCCCGTAAACACTAGTGGAGTGTGCTGTGTCTGCAATCTGATGCATTTTTATTTTTTCACTACAATGCATAGTTTAAACATAAAGTCTCTAGGCCACACTCCTTGTTGGAGCTCCAGAGGCACCTGCTGAACGGTTCCACCCTGACCTGTGCCTAGATGCGTTTTCCCTCAGTTACCACAGCGTTTCTGTGGTTTTGGTGGCTGGAGAGGGACTGTGTGCCTCATGAAGGAGGTCTTACAGCCTTGCGTCTATGCTTTTCACGCAAAGCACCTTGGTGCGTTTTAAGTTGTATTTCTAAGCAGTTTTCTGCCAATCTTGAGTGCTAAGATCACGTGGCAGTGTGTCCACAAATTTCTAGCTGGCAGTGAATTGTGTGAAAGCAAAGCAGACAAAAAAATGTTTTTGACCAATATTATTCAAATACTCATAACTTTTGCTATTAATTCTCTCAGAATTGTGCCTTAGCTCTGTCCACACTGTTAGGTCCAGAGCTGAGAGGGAGACACACAAAGCCTCGTGTGTAGCAAAATGCTGTTTATTTTGAGCATCTGGATGCAGATGGGTGGAGGCCAAAGAGTGTCCACAAGAGAAAAGGGGAGAGCCTTGGGTTTTATAGAGGGTTTTCCGGGGGCAGAAAGTAAGTGGGCCAGAACAGCCATTTGCAATTAATTCTTTTTCAAACAACCAGCTCCTAGGACCCCTTCCCCAGTCACATCCATCCTTCAGTTCTGGCATTGTTCTTATCAGGAGAGCTAGGGAGGGATAGACTTTGTCTCTGTCAGGGGGGAAGGGGAAAGTAATGCTAGCTGCAGCTGTCTGTTACATTTACAAAGTCCAGGGACTCTCCAGACTCCTGCGGCTATTGTTTCACAAGGCTAAATTTTGCATTAACCACATTCTGTCCTGTGCATACTTTTTGGGTTCCCACCTGGAACAAACCTAACCCACACCACTGTAAACAGTTTCTTCCTTAAACCCTCTTTCCACTTTCTGCTCACCAGTTTATATGACCCATCTTCACCTCCAAATCTGCTCCTCTTCCTTTGTCCCCATCTCATCCTTGATACCCTCTCCCTCAACTCCCCTTAACAATCCGACACTGAGTCCTATCAACTTTTAGACTTATCTTCATTGCATCCCCTTCTCTCCATTTTAGCTTAGTTTCAGTATCCCTCATCTCTCACCTTCCAACCAATCTACCTTCATATACTCTGCCCCGGGCTGCTTGCTTTATACAATGCATCCAAAACACAAATCCGATCATTTCACCCCTCACTTAAAAGCCCTCCAATTGTCTCCCAGTATTCTTAGGATAAAGTTCAAACTCCTCAACATTGCCTATAATTTAACATCCTGCATTGTTGAATCCCTACCTACTTTCCAGCTTCATCTCCCTCATGCTCCCCCTTGCAATCTATGCTCTAGCAATATGGTTCATCTTAATTTTTGGCCTGTCCCATATGCCCTCTCCTAGGGCCTTTGCACACGTTGTTCTTCTGCCTACAATGCTCCTTCCTCTACTTGTGACTTACTTATTTCTCCACTATTCTTCAGATCTCAGCTAAACTATTACTTTCTTCAGGAGGACTTGCTTTCCTGACCTTCCCTGACAGTCAGATTCTCTTGTTTCAACACTGAGTATCATGTACCTCTTTTTCATGCTACTTTTTACAACTTTGACTTTACATTTATTTGTGTGATTATTTGATCTCTCTTCTCCCCTAGACCTGTAGACTGTAAGCTTATGAAGCCTGGAACCAGGTTGTTTTCGCTCTTGGCTATATCCCTAGTACCTACTGTAGAGTGAATTATTATCAATAAATTTTTCTTGAATAAAGAATGAGTGAATGGATCAGGAGGGAGATGGTAGAATATAGAACACTGGTGGGAAATTGGCCTTATGTAAGATGAAGTCTACTTTTTGTATTTTTTATGGAAACAGAGAATGAAAAGATATATCCCCATTCATTCAGAAAATATTAATTAAACACTTATGATGTGCCATGCACTTAAGATTCATTAGTGAACAAAATAGATGAAATCCCTGTCTTCATGGAGCTTATATTCTATTGCAGGGAGATAGACAATAAACATACAAAGAAAGAAACCTGTAATGTTAGTAAAAATAAGTGCTTTGAAGAAAAATAAAACTTATAAAGAGACTGTCAGTAGTCAAGGAAATTCCCCTTGAGGAAGTGACATTTCAGCAGAGACAAGGGACCATGTCCACACCTGGATTTCTATTTATATGCTTGGTATTGATTGAATTTGCTAATATGATGAGATTCTCTTTCCCTTTTTTTTCTCTATTTCCTTCTCTCTCTCTACTCCCTTTTCTCCACTAGGCTTAATACTTTACTTAAATTTATGTAGTGATCTGGCCATGGATGAAGGAACCGTAGATAATGAATAATTTTAAGTCCAATGTCTTCTCAGGGGATAGATATTTTAGCAGTCCTTTGATCATTAAGAAACTTTGTTGTTTTCAAAAGTGTATTTCAAAAAATAGTTTGAAAAATCTGATTTTATATCAAGATGCTATATATTCATTTTATTAATGAATTTACATGTGCCAATTTTAACTTTTTAATGCATTTGCTATAGAGGTGCTTTAATTTTTATACAAAATATTTTTATACAGTTGTCTCTCCATGGCTGTGGAGGATTATTCCTGGAACCCTCATGGATACCAAAATCTATGGATGCTCAAGTCACTGATATAAAATGGTGCAGTATTTGCAAATAACTTACATACATCCTCTCATATACTTTAAATCATCTCTAGATTACTTATTATAGCTAATACAATGTAAATACTGTGTAAATGTTGTTATACTGTCTTGTTTAGGGGATAATGACAAGAAAAAAGTCTGTACGTACATGTTACGTACAGATGTAACCATCCATTTTTTTCCAGAATAGTTTCAATCCGTGGTTGATTGAATCCACAGATGTGGAACCCATGGACATGGAAGGCTGACTGTAATATAGAAGGGTATGAATTTGCTAAAACTATCAGATGATAAGTCTTTCATAACTTTTTTTAGGCACCCCACAGTTTACTTGAAGCACTAAAACAACATTTAGCATCTTTGGAGGAGGAAAATGACGTTTTCCCTCCTTACAGGTAAGTTAATAAATGTCTTAATATAGGTTAATTTTGTTTTCCTCTAAATAATTTCCCTCATACTAAATGTTTAATGATATGAGATTGACTAAATAAATTATTGACTTTGAGTATGATAGAATACTGTTCAGCTATTTTAAATAATGATATGGAACATAACTTTTCAGTCTTTTCTGGGATTCCATACTCTTCACAAGGGTGACATGCTTCCCAAAGGAACATCTTTTATTGAACCGAATGATTCTCAAAGTCAGAGATTGGGATGGGAATATCCCCCTTTTTTCAAGAACTTGATTCTCTCCCCTAGGGCTCCTCTAGTGAGAATAACTGTTATTTTAGAAGATTATTTAATGGCATGGAAAACTGTTCATTCATGATACAGTGTACATAGTAACATTCAAGATACATATGTATGTATGTATGTATACACACATTTATATATGTACTCCTCTATATATGCATATACAAACAAGTTGAATAATATAAAATTTGACGTATATTACCTCAAAATGTTCATATTATCTATTTCTGAGTGGAACAATTATGGTTGATTTCAGTTTTCTTTTTTGTACTTTTCTGTTTTGTCTAAAATTTCTACAAAGGTTGTGTATTATGTATTCATTATACTTTTTTAGATTATGTTGACTGTAATTATATTATAATTTATAATTCACATTATTACTCTCTCTTAGACCACAAGTCCAGTGCTATTTCTTAATTATCTCTATCACAGATAGATATGTAGTTAGTATATAGTTGGATAGGTGGATGGATAAGTCAATGAATCAAAGAAATACAGGCTCAGCTAGGTAGGATATATATGATTCTATTTATTCTCCAGAGTGCCTCATCTTTCTTGTGATCTTTTAAGTCTCCAGCATGCATTGATTCCATCCATCCTAAATAGTCCAGTTGTTAAAGCTTCAGCAAGCAGAGATTGCTTTGCAGGTAATATGATATTATTACATGATTATGTTGATAACAACTGAAGACAGGATTAGAATCTTTAATTTTTCCATTGCTCAACCACCAGGTATATCTTCTGCCTCTCCCTGAAGCAGTCTTTGACCCAGCAATTTCATTCCTAGGAATTTATCCAACATATATATTCACAACTGTGAAATGATGTATGAACAAGGATATTCATTGCAACATACTAATAGCAAAATGACATTAATAAGAGGCTTGTTTTTATGTATTGAAATGAAACAATCTCCAAGATGTATTGTTAAATGACAAATGAGCAAAGTTTGGAACAAAGTATAGTATTCTATCATTTTTGTTTTTTAAAACAGAAAAAAGAAAGAATATATGTGTATTTATAATTTCTTTTTTTTTTTTTATTTCAGCATAATATGAGGGTACAGATGTTTAGGTTACGTATGTTGCCCCTGCCCCCCCTCCCCCCCTCAGTCCAGGTTTCAAATATGTCCATCCTATTGCGTGGTGCACTTTGCACTCTTTGTGTACACATATACCCGTCCCCTCCTCCCTCCTCCCCCCTCCCCCCT
>CAUYSK010098018.1:0-21643 GCA_963575035.1 Avahi laniger | reverse complement strand
TCATAGGTAGAGAAAGAAAATGTGATGTATACCACATATATATAATATCTGCACAACATTTGATAATATAAATGTAGAAAATGTGATACACAGACAAACACACACACACACCCCGTGGGGTACTACTGAGCTATTTAGAGGCATGAAATAATGTCTTTTGTAGCAACTTGGATGGAATTGGAGATCATTATCCTAAGTTAAGGATCTCAGGAATGGAAAAACAAACACCACATGTACTCTCTAATAACTGGGAGCTAAATGATGGGCATACATAGGCAAAAAGAGATGTAAAGGATACTGGAAACTAAGAAGAGGGGATGGTGGGAGCAGGTGAGGGGTAAAAACTTACCTGTTGAGTACAATGAACACTATTCTGGTGATGGGAACAATAAAATCCCCGACTTAAGCATTATACAAGGTATCCATGTAAAAAAAGTTGTTTCTCCTTAATATTTTGAAATAAAAAAATGGGGAAAGAAAAGAACATGGATTAGGATGAGGGAGAAATCTACTCCAAATATGGATTCAGTGGGGTATCACCTCCCTCCCTCACCATCAGGCCAGTCATTGGTGGGTTCCTGACCTTCCACAGCTGCACTGAGACGTTCCAGCCCTGACTCCTCAGGAGAATCACCCATCAATGATGTACAGGCCATAGGTGACTGCAGAAGCTCCTTCATTTCCTGGGTGACCAAAGTGTGGGGTGCGAAAGAGAAGAATCAGGATGAAGCCATGGTTTTTTCTCTGAGCAAGTGGAGTCAGAGAGAATTGCCATTTTCTGAGATGGGGAAGACTGTCAAAAGAACATATTTGTAAGGGAAGAAATCAGAAATTGACCTTGAACAAGTTCAGTTTGGGGTGCTTATCTGACAAGCAGGTGGAGTCCCTGAGTAGATTGGAGTTCAGAGGAGAGAACCAAGCTGAAGATGGACATTTGGGACTTAATGTCCTGAAAGTGGAAGAAGAGGGTATAGATTGGGAAGGTAGAGGAAACTGGATTGAGTCTCAGAACACCCCAACATTTAGAGGTACAGAGAAGTGAAAGGGAATGAGGAGACCAAAAGAAGTCAGAAGCATAAAAAAGGGAGTGATGTCTCAGGAGCCAAGTGAAGACAATATTTCAAGAAGGAGAGAGTGATGGTAATCTTTGCTCACATACCCAGTTGAGTAAAGTACGATGAGGGATGAGGATTGATAGTTGGATTTAGCAACCTGGAGGCCACTGATGTCCTTAATAAAATAATAGCCATACTGTAGATATAATTTTATTTTCTATTTTTTATTTGTCATTAAAAACTCTTTGAAATCCTATTTTTAATATCTGAATAATATCCCATAATACAAACACAGAATAATTTATTTAACCAAATTGCTGTTGTGGATATTTATATTGTTCCCAATTTTTTTACTTTTATAAATAACAATGTAAAATAATTCTAGAATGTAAATCAATAATACTATATTTAAATGACTTCAAGTGAATGCTACACCATGCACGAAAATGCAAGGGAAATTTTGCTACTAAATAGAATGTATGCATACTAAATATTGTAACAAAGAAGTTGGGAAAACTCTGATACATAGTAATCTCTCAATAGTGCCAACTATTTTTATTATTTTCTTTTTAAAAGGAGGATGAGATTTAGAGAAAAAGTGGGAAGCAGTCTGTTTGCATCCTTTTTTGTAAGAACAAGTATCCTTTGGACATAATTCTCTCTATAGAAAATTATATGTGGATAGTTCTATTGGGCAGGTTTCAATTACATATAAGTAGGGTCTTCTTAATAGGTGCACATAAAATGCAAACATGACAATTTATAATGAAAATGCTTTGCAGTTCATAAAACATTTCCTATCCATTACTCACTGATGCTCAGAAGATCATATTTGAGTAACAGAGGCTCTCCATGAAGCTAGTTGCTAAAACTTGCCATTTTTTATTCCTGCCTATCCTTCACCATACATGACCAAGAAGCAATGAAAAAATCTTTATTTAACATCATCCATGGGTCTTAAGTGTCTGTAAGAGAGCGTACACATTTCATAATGTGGCATCTAAGTTATCTTCACAGTCTGGTCTGAAGTTTCCATCTTCATTCTCTCTCATTACTCTCCACAACACATTATACACTCCAGCTATCTGCACTACTTACAGTTGCCCAATGAGCACTTCACTTTCCCACTTTTGTGCCTTTTGCTCAGGCTGTCTCCTCTGCCTGGAATGTAGGACTCCTGTCACTATTGGCAGTGCAAAAGTTTTGGAATTAGATAGACCTCTGTCCCAACTGAGCCTTTTTCTTTTGTTAGTGTACAGTGTTGGGCAAATTATTAAGCTTCTCCAGAATTTCTCTTTTTCTCATGTACAAATGACAGTAATAATACCTACCTTGCAGGCTAGCAAGGAGAACTACATAAAGTAAGACATCAAAAGTATTTGGCCCAATAAATATTTATTATGTTTTTAAACTTTACTTTTGAGTAGATAGTAAATATATGATTCAAAATTCAAAAATATGCAAAAGAATAGATCTCTTTTCCACTCCATCCTACAGATTAAGTTCCCTTACAGTGGCTAATTTTTTTTCCATTTTTTTGTACATCCTTCTAGAGATATTATATACAAATGGTGGTACACAACCTACACAGTCTCTGACATCACTCTTATTTCACTTTGCAGTGTATCTTGCAGGACCTTCCCTATCTGTACATAAACGTCTGTCTCATTCTTTTTTTAAACAACAGTAGTGTTCCATGATATGGATGCACTATCTTTAAGTAAACCATTCACCATAAGGTTAGACTTTATTAGCAATATTTTCTCCCAACATTTCATTATAAAAGTTTTCAAATGTATACAAAAGTTGAAAGAATTTTACACTAAAACACTCATATACCAAATAGCTAGTTTCTGTAAATAATATTTTATTATACACATGATGTATATAATCCCTTCACCCTTCTATCAATCCATCATATGTTTTTATTTATTTCAGAATAAGTTGCAGATATCATTACACCTCCCTGGAAATACTTAATGCAACTTATTTATTATTAGATATTAAACTTTTATCATTACAATCAGTGCTGTAATGAAAACTTGTATAAATACCATCCATGCATTTTTGAATATTTCCTAGAAATTAAATTGTTAGAATATGCACTTTGAAGTATATTGCCAAATTTCCCTCTGTCAAGTTGTAACAACTGACACTCCCATCAGCAACGTAGATGACTGCCTGTTTCCTTTACCTTTACAGCATGCTGTCCTCAAATGTTTAAATATTCGCCAGTACCAAAGGTAAAAAAGTATCTCATAGGATTATTTTTCATGTATTTTCAGTGAAGTTCTACATTTTTTTCATGTTTAAGAACCACCTGCACTTTTTTTTCAGGTGCAATGTTCTATCCATAATACCTTCTATTTATTTATTTTATTATGGTCAGAACATTTACCATGAGAAAAATTTTTAAATGTACAATACAGTATTGTTAATTATAGGCATAACGTGGTACCGCAGATCTTCAGAACTTATTCAACTTACAAAACTGAAATGTTATGAGACTGACGTACTACCTACTGTGCTAACGAGGCACCTCGAAACTTAAATTTTATACCCACTGAACAGCAACCTCCATTTCTCCCTGTCCCCAGTCTCTGGCAACCACTATTCTACTCTCTGTTTCTTTGAGTTTAACTATTTCAAACACCTCCTGGGATCATGTAATATATGTCATTCTGCATCTGGCTTATTTCACTTAGCATAATGTCCTCCAGGTTCACCCATGTAGTAGCATAAGGCAGGATTTCCTTCTGCCAAATAATATTCCATTGATGTATATACCACACTTTCTTTATCTGTTCATCCACTGATAGACATTTAGGCTGTTTCTGTATCCTGGCTATTGTGAATAATGCTGCCATGAACATGAGAGTGCAGCTATCTCTTCGAGCTCCTGATTTCAACTTTTTAGGATATACACACACACCCTGAAATAGGATTGAAAGATCATATGGTAATTCCATTTTAATATTTGGAAGAACATACATATTGTTTTCCATAGTGGCTGTGCCATTTTATATCCCCACTAACAGTGCATAAGGTTTCAATTTCTACACATCTTCACCGATACTTGTTATTATTTTTATAATAGCTGTATCTCTTTTTCTTTCAACTCTATTCTGTTACCTATTTTTCTACTAGATTATTGGTCTTTTCCCATTGATTTGTAGAACTCTTTATATATAAAGGAAATTAGCTGATGAGTTGCTAATATTTTTTTCCCAAGTTTGTCATTTCTATCTTGATTTTAATGACTTACTTTTTCAAGCATAAAGTTACTTTTGTGTAAATTTTTTCCAAGCAGTACTAAATGCTGACTTAGTACTCCTACTTACTGCTCCTGTCTCAATTCTGAAAAGTGCTACACTCAAATTCTACTGAATTATTTGCATGGTCCAATTATGTCATGTCAATCCCATCTGTGGGCTCTTATATATGTTGCTGCTACTTTGTGGAACATTCTCTCAGTATTGTTTTCCTGGATGATTGCTACTGGTCATGCAAGACTTTGATAAAGGCAGCTTCTACAGCAAAAGTTTTCCTTAATTCCCACAGCCTTACCCTATTCTTTCATAGCATCTTATGTGCACTCTGATCAGAACATTACCCTTCTGTAATATAATTAAATATTTCCTTGCTTTCTCCCCTAAATCTTTAAAGGAAAAGACTATATTTTATTCAATCACCTTTGTACCTTCAGCCTCTAGCCTAGTAGCTGACATACAAGCTGATGTCAATAAATGTTTAAGAAAAAAAAGGAAGGAAACAAGAGAAAAAGGAAAGAGGGAAGAGAGAGTGGAAGCAAAACATAGAGGGTGTTATGGGTTGAATTGTGTCCCCCTCAAATTTCATGTGTTGAATCTCTAACCCCCAATATCTCAGATTATGACTGTATTTGGAGATAGGGCCTTTAAAGATGTGATAAGGCTGCTAGGAAGGGCCCTAATCCAAACTGACTGGCGACCTTATAAGAAAGGGAAGTTTGGACACACGCAAAAACACCAGGAATGCACACAAAAAGAGAAAAGACCTTGCGAGGACACAGCAAGGGGGTGGTCATCTGCAAGTCATGGAGAGAGACCTCAGAAGACACTAAACATCACCAACACCCTGACTTCAGACATCTGGCCCCAGAATTGTGAGGAAGTAAATTTCTGTTATTTAAGCCAACAGTTCCCAAGCCCCAGGCCAGGAACTGGTACTGGTCTGTGACCCGATAGGGACCAGGCAGCAGAGTTCCGCTGTCCCCCTTCCATGGAAAAATTGTCTTCCATGAAACTTAGGAGTCAGGCCTTACAGCAGGAGATGAGTGGCAGGTGAGCCAGCGAAGCTTCATCTGTATTTACAGCCGTTCCCCATCACTGGCATCACCGCCTGAGCTACGCTTTCCCCCCCCACCACCGTCTGTGGAAAATTTTCTTCCATGAAACCAATCTCTGGTGCCAAAAAGGTTGGGGAACACTGGTTTAAGTCACCCAGGCCAGGTGCCATGGCTCACACCTGTAATCCTAGCACTCTCAGAGGCCAAGGCAGGTGGATTGCTTGAGCTCAGGAGTTCTAGACCAGCCTGAGCAAGAGCAAGACCCCATCTCTACTAAAAATAGAAAAATTATCCAGATGTCATGGCATGTACCTGTAGTACCAGCTACTTGGGATGCTGAGGCAGGAGGATCACTCCTTCAGCCCAGGAGTTTGAGGTGCAGTGAGCTATGATGCCACTGCACTCTACCCTGGGCGATAGAGAGAGACTCTCCCGCAAAAATAAAAAAATAAAAATAAAAAATAAACCACCCAGACTGTGCTATTTTGTTATGGCAGCCTTAGCAAACTAATACAGAGCATCAGAAGATATAGAAGAAAAGATGGCTGGATTAGGGAATGCCTAACTGTGGGCTCTTATAGGCATATGGAAGCATTCATGTGTCCTGGCAAATATGTCACAACAGAGGAAAAAAATGATTCTTTATTTTCCATTCAGGACAAAGAGATAGAGCTGATTTTAAACTAAAATTTTTGTTCTCTAGATTATAATGTGAACATATAGTTAAATTTTATTTTGACTGAGCAAGCCTCTACCAGTTATAATTCTCATGGATTTAAGTCATAAATTACAATGAGTTTACTATGGTGTGAGAATGTAGTCTGATTAAAATAAGCCACTCAAGCTTAAGAAGGCACATGCATTCATAGCAGTATTTCATTGTTGGGACTATATAAGAAGTCCCTATAATTTTTAGTCTGTCTATAAAGCTGGTATTTTTCTGATTTAGTATTTCCCTCTTTACTACTGGGTTAGTTTGTTTCAAAGAGATGCTTTCCTCAGAAAATAAAATTTGACTCAATGGCATTATAAAATAAGAAAAATTAACCATTGGACGTGAAGTCCTTGAGTGCACTTTTGTGGTCCTATGTTTCATTTCTGTTGATGGTTGTATTTTTATACAGTTTAAAAGCTATATACGGTCTTAAACTGTTCATTTGCCTTCAGATTTTGGGGAAGTCAATATATCTATGACAATACATCAACCATTAAGTGAAATCAAGTAATATCTGGTTTTCATTTCAAAATACGATTAAACTGTGTGAAATTATATTCTGTCTATACTATGATAGCTATGATCTGGAGGTGACATGGTTAATTTCCCCGACAGACTATAATATCACCCAGCTAGGAATAGTGAAAGCTGTTAATCAGGAAGATAACCTTTGAAAGCCTTACTTCTTTCATAATGGTTGCTAGTTAAATATGAACATCTGGGAAATCATTATGAATTCATCGTGCATAAATCTATTGCCCTATGTACTGAGCTCCTTTTTATTGCAAACAGACTTTACATAATAAGGAAAGAATAAATGTATCAATTTTTTATTTTTTACATGCACTTATTTGATACACCATTTATTAACAAAATAGACATTGCCCTTGGATGTCCATAACATTGGGTATAAAATGGGGATAATAATATTTAGCTGAAAACATATCTAAAAGGTTTAATGTTTTAGCAATGCCTTAAAAATTTAAATGGTTTGAATGTGCTAATTTTTATAATGTCTCAGAAGTTCACTTTGATATTTATTTTATGTAGTATATAATGTAAACTGACAGAAATGACCTTCTGTTTTCTATATATACACATACACAGACAGATACCTAAAGGTTGACAAGTTTAAAAAGTGATTTCTATAAGCTATTCTTTATTCATTTGATATTTTTTACCGGTAATCTAAAAATAATCTTTCAACATGGCCACCTACACCATTCCATTAAGAGATTGCTTCTAGATGTCTTACAGACACAAATGCCTTAAGGCCTAAGTTACTCATAGAAAGTGAAAAGCCAAAGAGAGTCACATAATTTTTAACTGAATAAATATTTTTCTACTTAATCAAACCTGATTGCCAACACCCAAAGATTTTGAGAGGCAACTCTCATGCTACTTGAAAAGGAACACTGAATTTTATAAAATGGGAAAAAATAAACAGATTACAGCTCTGCCTAATGCTGTTAAAACACTAAGATTCTTCTGTTACAAATCTTAATTTTCTGAAGTATATAACTAGGACAGACTCTAATCCCAAATGAAATTTAATTGAAAGTTGGTTTTAAAAACATGGTAAGAGAAAGGTCTCTTTTTAGCGTTGCCGAATAGAGCTGACTCTGGATGCTTCTTCATTGTCATTTTTGTCAAGTTCAACCATAATGAGAATGAGTTTTTTGTCTTTAATCCCACAGCTTAAATATAATTTAAGCTCTATATTTTTTATTAAAATACATGAAAAAGGGCTTTCAAAAAGCTTGGTGTTAAGGGTATACATATTTACCCATAACAGTAAGTAACATACATATATATAACGTAACCCACAGGCAAAATACAGGATGCATCTGTTCCTTTATACTTGTGGATAAGAGATTTCTATTCCTTATAGTAAGCTTTTCTGAATTAACATTGAAGAAAAGATTATTTCAATATATCAAAATATGAAAAAGTATAGCTAAAGCAGAAAGCTAAAATACTACATAAAATAGATTAGAAAATCTTGTTAGAGACCCTCATGACATGTCACTTACATTTGTGACACTTAACAAAATTTTAATTATAGAAATATCAACATAATTGGTTTTTTGTCTGTCTCTCCCATTAGACTGTGAACCATAAAAGCTTTATCTTGAGTATCTAGTGAGGTAGGCACATAGTAGATACTCAACAAATATATGTAGGAGGAAAGCTAAAGTTCAGGGTAAACCTGGGATACTGAAGCACTTATGAAGAATCACTGTTTACTTAGAGAAGGCGGAAAAGGAAGAGTAAGAAGAAGTAGCAGTTATTGTCTACCTACTACAGATCAGCTCCAATAGATGCATCACATGCATGCATCATTTCTTTTAATACTCAGAACAGCTCTGTACTGAAAGTATTAGATTCTCCATTAGGCAGCTGGGAAACTGATATTAAAGATATCAAGTGACCTTCCCCATTAGCAGAGCTAAGTCCAGGACTAGAACCCCGCACAGTACTTTTTCTATTTTATCGTGGTACATCCCCCAAAAGAGAAAAGACAGCCCTTTGGTTTTTGTTTTCATAAAGGAGAAAACCAGTATTTTCTCGATCTTCCACGTCAGTGATTTAAAAGCTTGCTCGTGAATTGTCTGAGAAATGTTTAAAAAGTATCTGGGTCCTCCAGCCAGAGACCCTGATTCAGAAGTCTGGGATCCTCCCAGGCATTTCTGAATTTAAAAATCTCCTCAGGTGAACTGATGTGTACTCAGGCTTGAAGTGCTGTTCTTTTCCAAGCCTATCAAGTATTCTATCCCTATTCTTCTCTGAATTATAAACATCTTTCTGGTTGAAATGGGAAGATTAGAAGTGTATGCACACTGATATTCACTGAACATCTTTTAAGTTCCAGGCATTGTGTAAAAGGGTTTCATATATTGCCTCCCACATGTATTCTCACATAGTAGGCAGCAGACATCAGATCAATGCTTAATGAGGCCCAGCTGTCATTCCTTTAATCTTATAAATAACAATAAATATATACCTTATTTTTAAAACATACCTTGTCTCTCTCTTAAAAATGTCAAATATCATTGTTCATTTCAAGACTTCTTTAACAATGAAATGAAAAACAAAAATCAGGAAGAAGCCTTCCTTTTACCCCAAGAAACTAAAGAATTCAGTTTGTGCTATATCCTGGCCCTATCTACTAAAATGCAGTGTCCCTAATGTCCTGCAAAGCCCTTCACAAATGTTTAGGGATCTTTGCGGGTTATTTCACATGTGTTCTTTTAACAAGCACTGTCAGCCAGTACGTGGTGCCTGACATTTTCCTCTTCTCCTGCTCTAGATATTCCCTACAGCCATGATGTCTGAGACTCAGCTTCTGAGGTCTTCAGTGGTGTCTAAATGTGTTTAGCAGCTGCATCTGGCTGACTGAATCCTGATTTCCTAATATAACTTGCTGGATACTGCTGCCTTTGCCAAACCTTGTGCCCATTTCATATGGCTATCACTATCTTCAGTTGCTTTCCTGCCAATGAACCAGAGTCCCCAAAGAGCTAAAAGTTACTTTGGGTTCTCTGAAATGCATAATATGTAGAAGTTACTCTGTGTTGCAAGAAAAGTGGCTAGGTGGCTGAGAAAGCTTCATTTCTTGATTCAGTGTGGTATTTTTTCACACCATTACTAAAGCAATATTGCTCCAAAGACTTCCAGGATTTTAGAGAGGAGCTCTTTTTTGTCTCTGTACTTAACCTCCTGCCTATCTCTCTATAAGATTCACATGGTGTTTTAAGAGAGAATGGCTGGTAGACAAATCAAGTGATGAGCATCATGATATCTGCAAAAGTATCACTCCCAAAACTCATTAAAGCTTTGTTTCTAGGTCAGCTTTGTCTAACTTCATCTTCCCTGTGAAGCAGTATTCTCCCCAAAAATGCTATCTAGTCTCTCTTAGAAATTGTCTTCTGGCAGGCCAGTTCTACCAGTTCAACAAACAGGCCCAAATATATAGGAACTTTGGTGATGAACCTGACTTCAGTTCAAGGTAGGGACCACCGTGATATCTACATAAATGTGAAACTGCTTCCTGAAGTATGAGTTAAGAAAAGAAAGAGATGTTTGAGGTGATAGGGGAAGGTATTCTTACACTTTCCCTCCTTGCCTTCTTCAATATCTCACACATATAGCATAGACATCTCTTAATAAATATTTTACTCAACATACACAGAAAAACCTCCACCTGGAAGAAACGTTCTAAATCCGGAATAGAATCATGTCCTTAGAATAATGGCCTATTGAAACAAACCTGGAAGAGGTACAGGAAGGGGTAGATTATCAGATGCCAAGATTCTATGTGAACACTAGTTTATACTAACTTATCAGACATCCCAGGGATTTTACTTTTTTTTTCCTTCTATGAATCTATTCTTCACCCTTCCTCCCTCTCTCCCCAACCATCATGGTCTTGGCTAGGCTTCTTGTTCTTTCTAATGGGATATCTTATTTCTTGCTCACTTATGTTGTCTTCTCCAGGCCTTGTTGGAAAATGCTTAAAATCTCTTCTATCCTGTCATCTTGTTTCTGTGTTAGTTTTTTCTGGTTCAGATATTAACCATGGGTACCCTATTTCCTTGTTCCAACTTTCACAGATAATTGCCTCTTCTTTTTTCCACATTTCATTTTTTTATTTCAGAATATTATGGGAATACAAATATTTTGGTTACATATAATGCCTTTGCCTTACCCAAGCCAGGGCTACAAGTCTCTTAAGGAGTTTCTGAAAGTCTTAAGTTTCCAGGAAGCTAGAAGCTTCCAACAAGATGGAATGGACAGTGATTTCATCAGATCCTGTGATGTCTACATATACATCACTCTAATTCTTTCACAAACCACACCTGAACTACATCTATTTCACTGATAAAGCCTATTCCTTGACAGAAGTAATTGTACAGTATTGAAGGAAGGTGGGAGCAGAGCCAAAAGCAAGACTCTAGAATAATTGTGTTTCATATTCTGACTTCGTTTTGTTTTCAGGTTTTTGAGGCCTAAGATGTTGGGACTTTAACCTGTAGATGATGGGGAACTACTGGAGGTTTTGGAGCAAGGTGATACGATGACATTCAGCCTGTCCCTAATGGACAATATGAATTAATGAAGGGAGGCACCAAGGCAAGTAATTATTAGAATATAACAGAAGAAAAGGGCAAGAGAATTAAAAAAATGAATGAGGTTTTAGGTGAAGAATGTGTGTGTCAGCTATGGAAATGCAGCCATCACAACCGGTAAAAATTCAAAAGAGAATAACGTGCTAAATTTGGATTAAAACACATTTCAGGTAATGGTATCTGAGGCAGCTGATGATATAGAACTGGGGCTTGGAGAAAGAAAGTATAAACATAAGTAAAGAGAAAAAGAGTTAAATTGTGGCACAGAATCATATTACCAAAGAAAAGGACAGAGAGAACAAAACACCAAGGACTAAGTAAACCCTGGGAATACCCACAGTTACCAGACTACAAGAAGAGAAAAGCAAGGTTTATATTTTAGCTAATAGTGGACATTAAAGGCTGACTTTCATCATAACTGTTGTTAAATGGTGTTATCCAAGAAACAGTAACTCTTGCTTCATTTTTTTCCTGGGGCAAATGCTGAAACAAGCTTTGGCAGGCTCAGTTCACTGGCTGGTACTATACCCTCATACTGTCTTTGAAGACTTGCCTTCTAATGAGGAATTTTTCATAGTTCATTAGTTATAATTCCCTGAAATGGGGCCAACCGACACTTGCCTTGGGCTGAATAAGCTTACAGTGTGATGCCAAAGTATTTATCAATACATTAATGATTCACACGGTAGGACAGGCAGTGCCTGAATTTTAGGGGCTTAATAAACGTATGTTGAAGGAATAAATGACTGACTGAATGTGCAAAAATTTAATACTACACAAACTAGATACAGAAATTGGAATACTGAATAAAAGTTCTTAATGGAAATGATATTACAGGAGTTGGCAAATAGATGCAACAGTAAAGATTCACTAGTGTAGACTTTCCGAAGTAAAACCATTCTGAACCAATAAAGATTTAGCAGGCCTGGTACTGAGTGTCCCTGATACAAAAGCTTGAGGAGCTATTAAAGCTGCAAGTCAAATACAATCCAATGATATTATGCTATAGTTTAAAAACCAAGGTTTGTGCAAAAATATTTTCAGTACGCTGCTGATAGGAAATACAGGGCAGTCATCTCTTTAGGCTCAGCACTGGTCGAGCCTTTACAAGAGTACTTCTTGGCTTCAGTTTTAGGCCCACAAACTAAAAACATCTATGGAGGATTTGGAAGGAATCCTGAGGACACTAATCAAAGAGATTAAAGGAAAAAATGATAAAGTTGGCCCCAAAGAGAAAGACAAAAGAAACACCATTTATTTAACCCAAGAAGGAGAAGCTGATAAGAAAATAATAATCTTCAAATATTTTGCCAATGTGGCCAGCAGCTGTTCTGTTTCATTGCAGGCAGGACAAAAGAAAATGAGCTTCCAGAGCAAAGGCAGCAAAGCCCAGATGCATGACTGGTTTTTCTCCGAAGAACTTCCTGGCTGCAGGGGTTGGGATATTGTTTGATAGGACCCGAAGAGGCAGCGACGTTTTCCTTTCTCTTGGACCTTTGTTAGCATGAGTATGCAGCTATATATCTAAACAGCTGTCCAGGAAAGAAGGAGAAATTCTATGAACAAAAAATCCTTTTCTATCTTTACAGTTGTCAAAATCCTTACATACAGTTAAGCAGCAAAGAGGCGAGAAGGAACTTCTTCAGAAGAGTCATTTTTCTTAAGACTCCTAAAAGGGGAAATTCTGAACCTTCAACATAAAAACACTTTGTTTTAAAAAAAGAAATAATGCTATGGATTAGCTATAGGTCTCCTTTGCACATGTCCCACTGTGCCATTCAGAAAATAACTTGATTCTGTTATCTGTATTTCCAGCCAAGTGTAAAAGGACACGCTATTTCCTATTATTCCACAAAGTTGAACTTTTTGAAAATAAGTTTTAGACTTTTTGAAAATAAGTTTAAACTTTTCCGAAAGGAATTATTCAAATGTCAGTTTAAGCCTATAAAGCAAAATAACTAGATGGTGGCATTTTTATTACTGTTCTGTTTCACTTCCTTTCTTCTTTAGGAGCAAAGGATCACTTTACACCGGATTCCAAGCTCAGGAGCATCTGGCTATAGTCCTTCCTTCCCTTTGAGTTCAGAAAATTACAAAGAACAAGATAAAAAATGACTCTCTCCCATGGATTCCAAATTCTCACTGGAATCCAGGAAAGAGCCATTATAGTGTTTTGGTCAGAGATTCAGTTTTAAAAAGAAGCCGAGGAAAGTCCTTTGTGGATACTGTATGCAAATGCAGAATCTAGCTGGGATTCTCAAGGCTAGAGAGGTTTCAGAATCACCTGCAAGAGCAGAATTGCTGCTCAAATTATAAATTCACTCCTTCCTCCTTTACCATTGAGCCAGGACAACGCATAAGGAGAGTGAATGGCAGGCCTACACCTCCGCTGATCTGCATTGGCTTGCTAGATGGATTTTCTCCAGAGGTCGCTGTCACTCAGCTGTAATATAGAACAATACCATACCCTGGCTGAATAGCAGCTTCCTGGAACGTGCTGTTCATTGTGCTAAACTGGCAATAATTTCTGCTTGGCTTTGGCCCTCATTTCTGTTATAGCTTTTTGAACTCTTATCTTCTGGTAATTTTTAACCACATATCATTCCTTCAAATTGATCAGTTTAAAAAAAATTAATTAGGTTTCCTGGATTGGTCTTCTTTCCCTGACCATAAGCAGGATCCCTGATGGCTTCCTGGGCCCTGTTATACTGTCCTGTTCTATAACAGCGACAGAACCATTTGCCCTTCCAACCTCAATTGGTCAGCTTCACATAAATGCTGTGACCTGAAGAAGGTTTTCATGTATTTGGAGCCCAGTTTAGCAACAGAAAACTTGTTTACCTCAGCATCTACAGCATAATATAGTAAGTAGAGTATGGTATCGTACATACTAAGTACTTAATATTTGTTGAATAGATGTGTTAATGAATGAAAGAAATCCTGACCTGTGCCATAGTTAAGCTAGTAGCAATTTTATTTTATAAACTAGACCTGCTGTGCGAAATAATTTAATTCTGTTACCCATACTCCCAGGCAATTGTAAAAGAATACCCTATTTTCTATTATCTACTTAAATTTAAAGTAATTAAAATTAAACAAAATTGAAAATTCAGTTCCTCAGGTACACTATCCATATTTCAAGAGCTCAATAGCTGCATGTGAGTATGTCTACCATATCAGAGAGTACAGATATAGAACACTTCTAGCATCACAGAAAGTTTTATTGGACAGAACTGAATTAGACCATATTTCTATTTATCAGTACAAACAGTGGCCTTATATATGATCTTGTTTCAAATACTGGCTACATCTAACCTTTCAGTATATTTCCCACACTAAAAATCCTTGCCCTGGTCTAAAAGCAGATCACCCTACAGTTTATTTTCCCAATGTGGCAAGCCAATGACAAGGAACATCCAAACTCCACATAATAACTGCAGCAAGAAGAAACTTTAGTTGCCCAAGTTACTGGGGAGTAAAATATATTGCTGTGTTGTTGTTGGGGTATGTGTGTGTGTGTGTGTGTGTGTGTGTATGAGATACTTGAACAAAAGGCATAATTAATTCTTTCATTCTATACTTTATTCCATAAAAATTCAGTTGATCATCCTTAATATAAAATATATTCTATGATATGAAACATAACAGAACCTGTAAATCTCTACTTTTTCATATTTATAAAGGCTGTAGGAAAGCCCTAAATAACTGCATGTAGAGGACCTAAGTAATGAAATAGTTCAGATGGCTGAATCTATAGCAATATAGAAGGGCATTCAGGGCATGCCTCACACTTGGGTGAGGCAAAGACATAGAGTGTAACCATAATGTTTGTACCCTCACAATACCCTGAAACAAAAAAAAGAAAAAAAAAAGAAAAAAAAAGAAAAAAAGAAAAAAAAGCTAGAGGAGGGTATGTTCTCTAAGCAGGTTTTTAGCAGGCCTCATTTTTATTTTTGATTTTATTTATTTTTGTTAAAAAACAGAGAGCTGTGTTTACAAATAATGCTCCATAAGTTTGCAATCATAGCGTAGATGTGCTGTTACTACATATGCAAATACTTATTGGTACTCAAACTGATCTTGTGCTAAAGGGAGAGATCCTCAGATCTTCCGGATCACAGTGTCGAACTAAATTAGATATGCAGGCTTGTTATTAAGGTCTTGCAACTCGATAATCATCAACAAAGAAGAATAATTCAGGTCAAGTGGATAGTAAGTAATATTACTTTTTACTCATTTGACTAGAGCATTGCTGTGGAGTATAACTAGGCCAGTAAAAGCATTAGTGGTCTGGTCCATTTCTGCATTTCTTTGTAACATTAAATTACATATTTAGCAGACACTAGAGATTATAATGCCTCCCAATAATAGTACAAATATGCATTAGCAGCCCAGGTCTCTCCTTACCCCTTAGGAAATCATAATCTGACTCACTAAAAACACTGGCCCAATGCCCATAGAAGCCAATTTATGATGATGTGAAGTTGCTTACCAAGGTACACTGAATCCAGCAAAGGCTGCAACTTAATTCTTATTTAAATCTACTTCATCTTCACAATCTTATAATGGCCTGTAGCATCTCAACTACTGCAAATGAAAATCAAAAACAGATTCTGGTTGAGTAGGTCTTTTGATTATATAAAAAAGATCAAAGAAGTAAGAGCAATCAATGCAGCAACTGCCATGTTGAGCAAAGTATAGTAAATACTTAAATCACCACATTTAGAAACCATATTAGAATGAATTTATGTAAAAATTCAGGAATCCAGAACCTTTGCCCCAAATGATAAAAAAGTTATGAACTTTCAATTAAACATGAAGAGTTGAGCATTGTGTTTATTTCTGCTTATTATTTCCCACTAAAATGATAATACATACATAAAAACTGAATAAACACAAAAGGACAAAGAAAATTTGAGAAGAGACAATAGGAGATGAGACATCAACAAAATTTTGGAAGCTATTTAGTAGTTGGATGAAGGGTGATTGCCCTTCATTAGAGACAGCTCAATTCTAAGTTTGCAGAGGTTAGCAGGGGAATCCAGCAGAGCTGCAGAATCCCAGAAAGGTTCAGGAAGTAGAGGCACCAGGTGTCTCTGAAGGCAGAGATGAGGGGTAGAAAAGAAAAAAAAAAAGGCAGTTAAGTACTTGGATTCCAGGGATCCCCATATTTCTTCCTGCATCCTTCATAACCAGAAGACTTCTCCATCTCACCACGGCAAAAGACTGGAAGCTTACTCTCTGAAGATGCAGATTCACATAGGCTTGGGAAGCTGGCTGTGAGTCACTCTCCTGAGTGAAACCAGGGAATTAAAATGAAAGTCCACTACTTAAAGGTGAGAAACTCTTTCCTCCCCAGCTTCCTTCCTCTATGTGGCTTCCAGAACTACAGCAGCCAGACTGTTACCCTCTCTCCACACCCACCACCTTATCCCACCACCAGGCAGAACATTATAATAAGAGGTCTCTCTGAGAAACAGGACCTGCTTAAGAGAAAGGCCTAAAGACATTAACGTTTAGGAACAGGCTCTCACATGCTTTCTCAGGTTTTTATCTTTACCAGGGACATTGGCTGAGGGTGTGAGCGAGGGAAAAAGTCCAACCCATGCTCTACCTACCAAGCCATGTGCCCTGGGGAGGCGCTATGTTAGCCCAGAAGGCGGGGCTATCTTTTTCTAATCAGCACAAAGGTACCAACTGGTAAACAATTCACATGTCCCAGAGGATACTTTTTTCTAATTCATACAAAGGTGTTATGTAGGTTATAACCTCAACCCTATTAAGAGGTTCCCTTTAAAATGGGAACCTTGCTTGATTGTCCTTCAGTGAAATGTGCCAGTCCACAGGTAACATTCTCCCACTGCCCCCTTACATTCGTCCACCCCCCCCACACACCCCTTCCAGCGGCATTTTAGCAGTGCACCTTTAAAATACGAATGGACAGCCAAGGAGAATGGACAACCAAGGATCACCAGTTGTGAAGAAAATCTCTAACACCAATAACAAAAAGACCCAAACAAACCAAAACAGAAGGAATTGAGAAGATAGAAAGATAAAATTTGAAAAAAACTAAATAAAACTTGAAAAAAAAGTTTAGAATCCTCAGAGAGATAAGATATTTATCGTAAACACAGAATAAGAAAGGTAAGGTATTTATTGCCATGCATTAAATAAGAAAGGATGCTAAAATAAAAATAAAATAGTAAAAAACAAAAAGAAAAAAATAATAAAATAGTGAAAAAAATTCAGCAGAGGATTGAAAGATAATTTGGAGGTTATCTTGAAAGTAATACAAAAGACAAAAATGTAGAAAATAGTAGAGTTAATAAAACGTATAATGAGAGAAGGAAAACCAATATTCAGAAGAAAAAAGAAAATGAAGATTATATATATATGTATATATATTGGCACAGGGCTATAAAATTTCAGAAGATCATGAATACAGAAAAAAATCTAAAAGCTTCCAGAAGAAAAAAAGAGAGAGAGAGAGAGAGAGATTAGAAAAAGACTAAGAAATCAGAATGACATCACATTGTCAGCAGTAAAACTAGAAGCTAGAAGACAACAAAGCAATATTTTTAGAAATCTAAAGGAAGATCATATTTAGACTTTTTTGTCTAGTCAAATTATAACTCAAGTAGGAGAAAGATGTCTTCAGACAGGCATGTTTGAAAAACTTATCTCCCATGTACCTGTTATTAGGAAGCTACTAAAGGATGTCCTCTACCCAAACACAGGGGTAAAGTAAGACAGCAGGAGACAGGATCTAACACAGGGGAGAGGTGATGAGAACGTCCTGTATGGTGGTGAAGGATGTGAGCTGTGAGGCAGATTTAGAGGGCAGCTAGTCCAGAGCGAAGCAGGAGAAAGGACAGAACTGAGGAAGAATGCCTCCAAGGAAATCAATCAACCAATCAGTATTGTATTTGATGTGGCTGAATGGACTGAGGGAATGTTTTCAGTTGTATCAACAATTTGGCTATAAATTAACGCTAGAAATGTCCTCAAAATTCCTAATATTTCATGAATATGGAAGGGATAGAAGGTGCTGTTGTTTGAGTGGATTGGGGGAGGTGGTAGAAACATTTCTTCCTTGCTCTTCAGACTTCCACTAGGACAATTTTCTGTAAAACTCTCAGTCAGTCCTCCACAGAGGTGTACTGAGGCTAGAGGGACTGCAGGGCAGGAAATCGGTTTGCAGAGCTCAGCTCTTTCCTTTCTCAGGAAACCTGAAGTCTAGTCTGCTCCTCCCTGCCATAAATTTTATAGGTGCAGGTCCTCCCCTACGTAGGTCTTTCATTCTCTAGTGCTGCCTCTAATTGGGTGGGCAGGTCTGTTCGGTGTTAAAAGCTTACTTTTGTCACGTTCACATTCTCCAAGATGCTTTATCCAGTAACAAAGGTGGTTTGATTTGCATTTGCCTGATTCCTTTGTCTCTCTTGCTCTCTCTCAGTTAGTTCCAAATTTGAGTAAAGACAAGGGCTGTTACTTATTGCTCTCCCGAACACAACCTTGTTATGGTTTTATATGTGAGTGATCTCAGTATGCAAAAAGGGTGATTCCTCATATTTAAGATTCAGGACTAAATGGCTAATTTCCAAAGGTGGAAAAGGGAGCAAAGTCTACTTCCTATTATTGTTTCTTTGTTTTAAGAAAAGATACTTTAATTGTGAAATATTCCAAACATCTGAAAAGAACAGAAAATACTATAGAGCATCATCTAGCTTCAACAAATCTTAACATTTTTGCTGTTAAGAGGAACTGGCCACAAAAGAGATCTGAAGTCCTCTGAAATTGCCTACTTGTTCCATTGTCCTCTCTAAAAGTAACCACTATCCCAAAATTAATAAGTATCATTCTGTCATTCTGATGAATGTGTTTTTCCAATACTTTTACTATACACAAAGGTATATACCACAGAGTATTGTTTTATTTATTTTACTATTTAAGTAAATGGTATCATATTGCACATAGAATTCTGCAGCTTGTGTTTCCCAGGCAACATTACCAATAAAAAAGTGATTCTGGTGGACAGCAGTCAGGTCAAGAGGACCTGATCTGGATCAAATCCTGGTTCCAAGACCTTTAAGCCCTGTGACTTTGAACAAGTGACTTAATAATATTCTGTATATCAATAGCATCACTTACAAAATGGGAATAATAACTGTCTCTCCTTCACAGGATTGTTATTAAGAATAAATGAGTAAATACAGGTTTAGCACTCAGAACAGCACCTGGCACATACCAAAGTATCTGCAACGGATCTTGTTTCTAAATGGTGATTTTGATCAGTTTACAAAATGTTGATAACCAACACATGGAACTTATTTCTATCACCTTGTATTGTGTTTTGTTTCTTTTGTTTCTTTTTTTCTCTTTTCGCAACTTTTATTGAACTGACATTTCCTAAATCCCATGGGTTTTTTCCTTCTGTCAGTTTAGAAGTTATAATTTTATTTAGTTATTTTTTTGTGGTACTCCAAATTTAACTACCCATTGAACATATGTACACATAACCTGTTTTTTGTTGTTTAGCATTATAGTTTAATGTTTATAAAATATTGCTATTATTTATTGTCAACAGTAATTATATTTACAAATCTCTTTTTGTGCTCATCATTGCTTCCCACGGCTCACTTTTTTCCTTTGGTTTTGCTTTTCTTAAGTACAACCATTGAAAATTCTTACAACAATTATATGTAAATGATAATAATCCTTTAGTCTTCTTATAACTGAAAATGCACTATTTTTCTCATAAAATATGTCTTTGGTTCTGGCTGACTATAATGCCATGCCCAGAAAAAGCTTTCTCTTAATAAGTATATGCCAAATGAATGCATAAATGAACACGTGAATCCATAAAAAACAAAGGAAGCACCAAGGCAGGATCATCAAAGAAGGCTGAGATAACATATGGTTTCCAGAAATGTACGTTGGTTCACTCCCTAATAAATACAAAATAGGGATTTGCTTTAAAAAAGCTAGATGAGAAGAAAAGTTTGAATTAAGTATTATTTTAACAGAAGTTGAACTGAGCAAATGTTCTCAATAAATGTCCCTAAAGCCACTGGTCTCAATACCTGACCCAGAATATAAGAAATGTTTATGAAAGTGGAGGAGCCAATGGATTACAACTAGTGAGGACCAGAGCACAGCATCTGATTTTAGTTGTCATGATTACACGGAGGGATAGAGAAGTACATCAAAGGTCAGCTTTCCTTTAACAATGTCCATGTAAGTATATAGGCATTGCTAGGCAACAAAGAGAATCATAAAGGCAGAAGGACATGTTTAAGTACTGAAAAGAAAAGTAAGTTTTAAGAGAGTGGTTTCTGAACTCATCTTTTGGATAAGTTGTGTGTATTTTACCTCCAGTACAAAGTGAGTTTATCAGACCGTTTGAAAACCCCACGTTAGATTAGATACACTACAATTCCACTTAGTCAGAAAGAGCAAGAACATTCAAGTTCTGGAGGCAATTTTTTTTTCCTAGTTAGATGTTAGCAATGCAGGCAGTCTCCACCCCAAGCCACTTCATAGATCTCAGCGCCACTCGCTCATAGCTGCGTATTTCCCACCATTTCTGGATTTTTGCCACCTTTATTCATTCAGTAGTTATCATATAGTAGCACATACTAAGTCAGGGGACCATCTTCTGCCAAAATTGCCCTTTAAAAAAGCACATTCCAATGTCCTAATTAATAGTTTTTATGGCTTTCCAATGACGTGTGAAGTATTCTCATGACTAAGTATAAGATAGAATGACATAACTACTTTTTGCTCTTGTGTAGAATTTATTTGTCAAGACTGATTGGCTTTAAGGTGAACAAAGAGAGAATGAATGAGGAAAATTTTAGATCATTTCTTCAGTGGCAGAAACAAAAACATCAAGTATGGAGTGATCCCTACGATAAAATGAGGCAGATCTAAGGTCCATGGAATTGTTTGCTTCCCTTAACCTCCATCTCCACTTGGGAGTAAAAGGAAGTATTCACGCAAGACTTACTTGAGAAAGCCCTTTTTAAAGAATTAGGTTATTAAAATAATTCTGCGAAGTCACTTCTAAATTTTAGAAGAAGAGAGTTTGTTGTCAATTAGAATCTTTTTTTTTTTAATTTATTATTCCAAGGTATTGTGAGGGTATAAACATTCTAGTTACACTTCATGTCTTTGCCTCACCCAAATGCAGGTTAAAGGTGTGCCCTTGCCTCCCTTTAGTGCTCCCCGTGTCCTTTAGTTGTAGATTTGCTCCCCCATCCCCCTAATCCCTAGAGAGTATTTCTGCCATGTGATCACCCTACTGTTGATCAGTTAGTACCAATTTGATGGCGAGTACAAATGGATCCCGTTCTTCTGCTCTTGTGGTGCCTCACTTTGGATAATGGGCCTAAGTTTAGTCCAGGAAAGTATAAGAGGT
>CAUYSK010098017.1:0-46376 GCA_963575035.1 Avahi laniger | reverse complement strand
TAATTTCTTTCTATTTTTGGTAGAGGTGGGGTCTCACTCTTGCTCAGGCTGGTCTCGAACTCCTGAGCTCAGAATGATCCGCCCACCTCGGCCTCCCAGAGAGCTAGGATTACAGGCGTGAGCCACCGCGCCCGGCCTTGTTATAACATTTCTGAACAGGATCTATTTTGAGTCACTAAGAAAGATCAGTTTGAAAAGAGCCCCTATCGGAGCAACATGAATTCTGCTAAAATTGAAGCAAGAACAAATGCCAAATTTATGATGAAGCATGGGTGAAAGAACGGTGAAACCATTGATGCTTTCTGAAAAGTTTATGGGGACAATACCTCAAAGAAATCATCAGTTTACAAATGCATAAGTTGTTTTAAGAAGGGATCAGGTGATGTTGAAGAGGAAGCCCACATAGGCAGACCATCCACGTCAATTTGGAAGGAAAAAGTTAATTTCGTTCATATCCTAGTTAAAGAGGAATGACAATTAACAACATAAACAATAAACAACACCATAGACATCTCAATTGGTTCAGCTTACACGAGTCTGGCTGAAAAATTAAAGTTAGGCAAACTTTCTACTGGATAGGTGCCAAAAACATTGTGCCCAGATCAGCTGCTGACAAGAGCAAAACTTTCAATGGAAATTTTAAATACGTGGGATCAAGATGCTGAAGCATTTCTTCGAAGAATTGTATAAAATTAATCCTGAAGACAGAGAACAGTCAAAGCAATGGCTACCAAGAGGTGGAAGTGGTCCAGTCAAAGCAAAACAGACTGGTCAAGAGCAAAGGTCATGATAATAGTTTTTGGGATACTCAAAGCATTTTGCTTATTGACTTTCTGGAGGGCCAAAGAGCAATAACTTATTATGAGAGTGTTTTGAGAGTGCTTATTATGAGAGTGTTCTGACAAAGTTAGCCACAGCTTTAGCAGAGAAGCACTCAGAAAAGACGCAACAAAGAGTCCTTCATCATGACAATGCTCATTTCTTTCATCAAACGAGAGCAATTTTATGAGAGTTTTGATGGGAAAAGCATTAGACATCCACCCTACAGTCCTGATTTGGCAATTTCTGACTTCTTTTTGTTTCCTAATCTTAAAAAGTCCATAAAGGGCATCCATTTTTCTTCAGTTAATATTGCAAAAGAGACTGTATTGACATGATTAAATTCCCAGAACCTTCAGTTCTTTAGGGATAGACTAAATTGCTGGTATCACTTACAAGAGTTTCTTGAACTTGATGGAACTTATGTTTAGAAACGAAGTTTATATTATTTATTTTTCTTTTAATTTTTACATGAACCTTTTGAAGTCCCTTCATATAAGGCAATAAAATAACAATAATAATGATAATAATAATTATAACCAGTACTTACATAGCACTGCTGTAGGTGCTTTACCCATACGTTAACACATTTGATTCTCACAACTACTTTTTGAGTTGAGTACTCCTTTCCCCTTTGTATAAATGAGCAGTTACCGTGAAGCGGATTAACACTTGCCAGTGGGATGCAGTCTGTACATTTTGTACAGGAATTTAGGAGCAAGTAAAGACCATAAAGAGCTAAGGCAATCAGGGGAGACTGCATGAAGGAAGTGGCCCTGGAAGCAAAGGAAGGTGAGCTCTGGATAATTTCGTGTGGGTGGGAAAGGGTAATGAGGGCCTTGCAGGTATTAATATAAAGGAAGTTAGGTGAGCAGATAGGTTGAAATATTAAAATTTTCTCAGTCTGGGAGATGAGCATAAGGATATCTGTTATATTATTTTCGGGATTTTTCTGTACCTTAGAAATAATTACTAATTAATAAAAATTAAAAATAATCACCATGTTCTGGAAAAATGAAACATTTTCTTTCCCTTAATTTTTGACCTTTCTGTGTATATATACAAGAAACATTTGCTTATCGGTAGAATGAGTAAATGTCAGTTTGCTTTATCCTTTCTAAAATAAACCTTAGTGTTTTAATTCTATTCACTTTTTTACTTATTACACTTTGGAAATGTTTTGGCCATATAAATTTACCTCGACTCTTTTCATGATTTCATAATATTGCATAGTAAGAATGTTCTATGATTTATTTCATCATTAGCCCAATTTTCTGCAACTACAAGCATTGTTCCTAATATTGCGTGTGATTCTGCACGCCAAGTATCCTTGTGCAAGCCCTTTCATGCATTGTTCAAGTGTTACTCTGGGGTAGACACTAGGAAGCAGAATCGCTGGGTCGTAAGTCCAATTTTTTCAAATTAAATTCTCATGTGAACCCGGAACCCAGGCAGTTTCTCCCCGTCTCGCGGCCAGGCGCTAGCAGCCCTCATTTGCGTGTCGCGCAGGCCCAGACCGCGCCTGCTGCCGGTGGACAGATTAGGAGCGAGGGCGCAGTGACCTACTACCCTCTGGGCACGCGCTCGGGCCCCGCCTCGCGGTCCCTTTCATTGAAAAACCCCTACGCGATCACGTGAAAGAACCGTGCAGGCCGCGTGACGTCACCACGGTCGGACCAATGGGAGCCTCTGTTTATGTCGGGGTTATCAAATATTCACGCCTCTCCCCGCCCACCGCCCGCCGCCTCGCAGCTCTCGGGCTCCGGTCTGGGGCGCCGAGATAGAGGAGGCGGCTGCGCGGCTAGAGCGCCGCGGGGAGGGCTGCGTCGGTTGCTTTCTGCAGCCGCGTCTCCGCCTGCTACCCTCGCCGTCCCCGGGGAGTTGTGCGTCTCCAGTCCGGGACCCAAGCCGCCGGCCATAGCGGCCGGCCGGATCCGCGTCCCGCCTCAGCGCCCGGAGGACATGCTGGAGAGAGAATGAGCCAGAGAGACACGCTGGTGCATCTGTTTGCCGGAGGGTACGGTCACGGCGTGCGTGCGGTCTGGGGCTAAGGGTGCTGGGCCTGCAGTCGCGGACGAGAGGGACGCCGGGGGAGCTCCAGTCGGGGGTGCGAAGGAGCGGGGTCCGGGCGGGGAGGGTTGAGCAGCCTCGGGCCCACAGGGTGAGGGCGTGAGGCCCAGGCCCGGGGAGCCATGGCGGAGGCCCGGGCCCGGGGTGAGTGGGGGAGGTTCGCGCGAGGAGGGTTGGGGGAATGAAGCTCGGGCGGGGCGTGAGGCTTTGGGCCCGCGGAGCCGGGGTGAGGCGGGGGCCGCAACCGCGCGCCTGAGCAGCGGGTGAGGCTGGGGTAGACGCCAGATCCCGGGGCCCCCGCGGGAGCGGGCCACGCGCCGCAGTCTAGCGGTGTCCAGGATGCGGGCCGCGGTGAGGAGCCTGGGTCCGAGCCTCTCGTAGCTTGCTTGGCCCGAGGGGGACGGGGCGGGAAATGTGGAGGCCGAGGACAAAATGGGCGCCGGGGCCTCCTCGGCCTGCGGTCCTTGCCGCGCGGGCTGGGGCCTCGTCACGTCACTCACGGCCCACCTCGGACCTCGGGCGGCCGATTTCCGGGCCCGGCTCTGCCGGGGTGAGTGCTCCGAGGCGTTGGGTCACCAGTGGGAAGGGCTTTGATTTTGCTCTCGCCTGTAGTTGCTGTAAGTTGTTTCTAGCTCGTGGAAAATTCCCTGCCCTAGCCTTTTCAGTTTGTGAGATGTGCAAAGCGACCGTGCCTTTTGGGGTCAGATTCTTTTCGTGAAAACCAGCCCTCTTGCACATCCCGCTGCTTTTCTGTTGCTTAAAGGAGAAAGTGGGGATGAAGAGAGGTCAAATTCTTGGAGGATAGTTACTGTGTGTGTACCGGATTCGTGCTAAGCTTAAAGTCCTGGGAGCCAGCATGAGTGCTACAGCTATTTTGCAGAGCTAGTTTAGTCTCCTTTTTAGATTTATTCTTTCCAAATTATTTGGAGTATCATAGCAATATTAAGAGCTGCTTCGTATTGGTAGGATTATGAAGTTTTTATATCAAAAATGGCTACATCGAATTATGCTGAGACAGACCAGCATGTCCTTAAATCCTGCAATTTATTTTTAGATCAACCACTTTAAAAATATTAAATATATATGCAGTTCTTTTCACGGTGTCTTGCTTTGATTTGGGACATATGGACCTGTTGCCAACAACGACAGTACTTAGGTTGGCACACGTTCCTTCAACAAACAAACATCATATACACCAGTTACCAGCCAGCCACTATTCTGGCATAAAAACAATACTTTCTATTAATCTATGAGGTCCAATTTGGGCAAAGTTTGCTTTCCATATTTCTGAAATGTTTACTACCAGTAATCAGGCAAATTAAATCATTTTTACAAATTCATAGCAACTAGCTATGTAGTTGCTCATGAAAAGTCAAAGTGTTTTGACATGCAAATAATTGAATTCCCTCATGTGATTAAATCTGTGGTAACAGCTGAAAGTTAGGAGCCCACACATCTAATCTGGCCACTGTTTTAATTTGGGTGAAAAGTGAACAAACCCTTTGGTTTTAATTGCTTCATCTGTAGAATTAGGAGGTTGTACTCTATGATCTCTAAGGCCCTTCTCTAGCTCCTAACATTTCTATTACTCTACATTCAGGATTCATATATCAAGTTTTGTTTAAAAGTAGGGCACACACATTTGAAATAAATGTTAGTTGGATTGCACTAACTTCCCAGTTTGAATTAGGATCATCACTTTATTATTAATACATGTAGATTTAGGCTGTTCTGGTTAGCCCTTTCGTTAAGAACAGGAGGGTTTTTGTAGCATCTGAACATAGATTAGGAGCTCCCTGCCCCCCCCAAAAAGGTTTAGAATATTAAATGAGATACTGATATGTAGGCTCTGATACAAGATAGGTGTTCAGCTGTGTAAATTCCCTTTGTATCTCATCTTGATTTTATTTTTATATGTGGTTGCATAAGTAATTTTGATAAAACATGTCTTATCTTTTATGTTTTGAGACAAGAAAGAGTCTTGCTCTGTTGTCCAGGCTAGAGTGCAGTGTGGTGTCATCATAGCTCACTGCAACCTCAAATTCCTGGGCTCAAGCAATCTTCCTGCCTCAGCCTCCCTACTCGCTGGGACTACAGGTGCATGCCACCATGCCCAGCTAATTTTTTTTTTCTTTTTTTTGGCTGAGACTGGGTTCTGTTATGTTGTCCAGGCTGGTTTAGAACTCCTGGCCTCAAGCTATCCTCTCTCCCGGATCTCCCAAAGTACGGGGATTACAGATGTGAGCCACTGAGCCTGGCTCCAACAGCCATTTTTAGAATGCTCTTAATAAAATACAAAATTTATTTTTTATCCTGAAACAATTTTGTAAATTTAAAGTTATGAAATTTATTTTTTACTTGAATAATAGCCACATAGGGAAAGAGAGCAATCTCTTCATAGCCTGTTGTGCCTGGACTACTTCACTTACATTTACTGTTTGGATTAAGTGTAGTACATTTTAAAAGAACCGAGAGTAATCTTTTACAGTGACATCTAATATTAGGCAAGTATTTTTGGAATATGGAGCCTTTTGGCTGTTTTCCTGATGAATAAAATTTTGTATATTAAAGTATATTATCAGGATCTTAGAGATTTAATATCTGTATTGTTAAAGCAGGAACATTTGAAACACACCAGCACTAGACCTTGGTTCTGGGTGATGGACTCATGTGTGTAACTCGTGCTTTAAGACACCCTTTGGTCCCATTATGCTTTTTTTTTTCGGTTCATAAATACGATTTATTGTGCATGTTTTCACATTACAAGTTGAATTATTTTCTAGCTTTTATTAGGGTTTTTTTATTGCAGTAAAAACATAAAATTACCATTTTAAAGTGTAGAGTTCAATGGCATTAAGTACAATCACAACGTTGTGCAATCATTACCACTGTCCATTTCCAGAACTTTACCAAAGGGATAAAAACTTTTAGAAAGGTTAATAATTAGAAGTAAATAGGTTGGACGGGAGAATCAGGCAGTCTGTGGCCTCCCATTGTGCTTTTGCCAGAGTTAATAATCAGAGTTTGTAAGGTCACTAGTTAGGTTAATTGAGTTACAGAGGCATATTATAACAGCCTATGAAAAAAAGGTGTAAGTACTGTACCTTTAATTACATTGTATGTCTATATAAAGAGATATAAGCAATATGAAATGCATTTTTAAATGCTTTTATGGAATTGTATGTTGTCTAATTATTATGTGAGCTGCATATATCTACCAGGAGGCAGTTCCTTTATTTTTTTTCCATTTGAAGAAGAGATTGTTTCAAATGGGAGCTGTAAACTGTCAAACTTTACATTGATGAATTTTTTCTTTGTAGCTTCTATGACAGTGAGAGAACTTAATATATGTAGTAATATTGCAGACTATCTAAGATTATTTTTATATCCTGGAATTAATTTATTTGTTCACTTATTAAATCGTATATTTACTACTTCAGTAAGAAACTCCCAATTTGTTGTTTGTTTGTTTTTTTTTTCTGAGACAGAGTCTCACTGTGCTGCCCGGGGTAGAGTGAATGCCGTGGCGTCAGCCTAGCTCACAGCAACCTCACACTCCTGGGCTCAAGCGATCCTCCTGCCTCAGCCTCCCCAGTAGCTGGGACTACAGGCATGCGCCACCATGCCCGGGTAATTTTTTCTATATATTTTTAGCTGTCCAATTAATTTCTTTCTATTTTTGATAGAGACGGGGTCTCGCTCTTGCTCAGGCTGGTCTCGAACTCCTGAGCTCAAACAATCTGCCCACCTCGGCCTCCCAGAGAGCTAGGATTACAGGCGTGGGCCACCGCGCCCGGCTCAAAGATTCATCTTTATAAAGCATTCTTCAAGCAATTTTCTGTAGTCAAATGGATTCAGTGCAAATAGAGTAGAACAAATAACCTAGATTATAAATTAGAGACCCAAGTTCTTGCCCTTCCTCTGCCCTTGTTATGAAAACAAAAAAAGAATCATAGAAAATAAAAACAAAACACCTTAGGCTGGTTAGGCCTCAGTTTCTCTGTCTATAAAATGAGAATATTAGTCTAGATCTCTAAGATCTCTTTGTCTGAGACTCTATGAATTCCTGTTTCTACATCTCCCTTCAGAGCTCTGGACAAGGAGAATTCAGTCCAATACTCATGGTCTTCTATACAATCTAGAGTTTCAGTGCCATTTAGTTAGCCTGGAAGCTCTATCCCTGGTTCAGGGAATAGCGAACTGTGCCCCCTCCCCCACCCCCATCCCTACCTCTACCGCCACTCCTGGCTCCATCTCCCTGTCTTCCATCTCCCCAGCCCTCTCCACGGTCTCCAGGTGGCTGGCTCACAGAGTGCCAGACACAGCAGACATGGTCTCAGCTTCCTGCCACTGGTCTCTCAGTACTGCTGCCCTCTCGCAACTACCCAAATCCTGCCCGACATCCAAGCCAGCTCAAGTCTCAGCCCTCCAGGACCCCTGAGAACCCCACTGGACCACCGCAGTCTGACTGTGTAGACCCCACACTGGACACTTTACACACACTCGTTATTAGCCATGATGTATAACTATGCCCTCCTCTTCTGGAAGCTCGCAGAGCACAGTGCTCAGCGGCGCCCTAAATTCTTGAAGAGAATCAGTGGTTGAGTGGGGAATGGTGAGGCTTGTTTATCCACCCAGCGGTCATCATCAGCACTGGCCTCTGCCTTCTGAAAGGAGTGCGTGCTGGACCTTAGTCTTATGAGAACATAAAGAAAACAAACAAAAAATACAGTAAAGAGCGGCTAACAAGAGTCAGCAAAAAGTCTTTCAAAGGAAACGCTAAGTGATATCTAAGGAAAGATGAAGCCTAAAGCTAGACGTGAGGAAGGTCCTAGCAGCCATGAGGCTTGAGCCCAGAATAATCTATGCATTTGTTTTTGAAGTCCCAAAGTTGCCACAGAAGCAAAGCAGCCAGACCTGGAATGGGCCTAAGAGGTCATCTAGTCCTGTCTTCCCATCACACAGATGGGAACTGCCACCCAGAGTCTTAGAAACCGTCCCACGATCCCAGGTCACAGATCCTGCCCTCTCTCGTCCAGCTTCGAGTTCACCGCGTATTCTAAATTAAGACATAAACACGTGCAGCCGCACCCAGGAGTAAAAATGGAGTGCATGTACCAAAGAAACCCACCTCGCATAGACCACGCCACATTATAATCACAGAATTTACTACTTGACTGCGACCTGCATTGCCTAAGGAAGGTGTTCACGAGGGAGAGGGAAGGGAGAGACAAACGTGTGGACTACTCACAGTTCCTGCCCTCCAAGCGTCTCTCTCTGCTTGGCAAGAAAATATGTGACCACATGAAAAATGAAACAATGTTACATGAGAAAAGTATAAGGTGGGGGCAACAATAGCAGGATTGCACGAAGGCCCTTGGGATCGTTGTCCTACCTGGAAACTGACTGATAGGGGATCAGAGTCAGAAGCCATCAAGCCTAACTGGGCTGGTGCCAGAGGAAGGCTCTTCACAGGAGGTGGGGCGGGAGCCAACCCTGGGAGGACGGAAGGAGGAGAGCTGCATGGGCGAGAGTGATAACTCACACACAACCTCACTGCACGCTGAACCCTGCTGACTTCTGACTTCTCTGCCCCTGCTGCTCGACATTCCGACCTTATCTCTTGGATTGCAGAATGAAGGCGGAGGAGAGTTTCTTTTTGCTTCCTCACAGGAAGTTAATAATCCATCTATAATGTCTGCACCTGGTTGACACTGGCCCACTCTACCATTTTCCACCTAAATGCACCATTTTTTTCTTGACATTCCTCATGGGTGTGTGTGTCTGCTTTATTGTTGGCATGTTCGGATCACACTGGGCATGCTTCCATCTGCAGTGCTTGAAGTTTACTTTCTAGCTTCTGGGCATCATTTGCAATTATAATGCTGTCATAGGCAGAAAAGAGATAGACTAATTAATCACTGTCGATACTGGTCCCTATTTGCCAAATGAGTTTTTAGAACAGCATGGCTGGGAATAATTTGTATAGATTATATTTCCTTGCTTTGTATCACTGAAAACATTTATTTAGCATCATGGTCACGGTACATAAACATCCCAGAAGCAACGGGGTATAGCTGGATGGCATGGATTCATTCATTCGTAGTCAGAAAATGGTTTTCTGAGCATCTACTTCAGTCTGTGAGCTGCACTGAACTCAGAATATCGAGCAGCTGGGGGCCTTTAGTAACTTCCATGGTACCCTGAACTCGACCAAGATCCTTCACCAGCAGTTGGCCAAAATGGATAATTTTGCTCCTAGAAACTTTAACTGGGACATTCGGCATTATCTAATTCCTTGAAATTCCACCAGTCAGGTGGCTTTCTAACGCGTGCCCAGAGCCCTGTGATTACTCAGATTGATGGTTCACCCAACAGGACTTTGCATTCACGAGCTGATAAGTTATAGTGACTAGCTGAGATTAATCTGTGTGACACCAGAACGTGTCTCTACTTAAAGGAAAAGGAATGAGGGTGATGTCTGTGGTCACAAATAACATATTTTCAAATAGCTTCTGTCAAAAGATCTAAGTGGATTTTGTCATTTAAGACAAACCTCTGCATTAATCCTTACAGTATTTCTATGTGCGTAGTCAAGTCAGCTCAACAATTCCATGTTTGCTCTGCAGAGCTTATATGCCAGACCCCGTCAGAGGACAAGCATTGCTGGCTGAGGCCAGTCCAGGGGACACTTCCCAGAGGCCGTCAGACAAAGAAAGGGAAGCTGAGTCCAGCAGTTCAGTCTTAGGTTTTCTCCTGTAGAGACAGTGACGGTTAGCTCAGGCTCATCCAAACATCCCGCAGTTTTTCCCTGCATCCAAGTTATCAGATTCATTTTTGATTCCCAATTTGTAGAAATTATGTTCTCTATCGATGCTGACCATAGGCTACTGGCTTCGTCTGTCATCCAACAGAGAAAGGCTGGAGTTGTGCTTGTACATGAAAGCTAGCCATCTCTGCTTCTCTATGCCTGAATATTCCTCCCCACTCCCCTTAAAGTGAGTATGCATGGGAGCAGGACCCTTTCCTCAAATACTAACGGCAACTAGTCCTGTGGAACGTCAGTCCACGTAAAATAATTCAAATAAAATGTTCAGAGAAATGGAGTTTCAGGGCAATTACTTCTTTCAGACCTTTCACAATTCAGTGGTGCAGGTACGACCAGCCTGAGCTGGGGCTTCTGTGACATCCACCTTTCTCAACATCAATATGCCATGGGCGCAACGCAGCTGGAGGGAGTTGAGCCGCCCACAGGAGTTCGTGGCTAAAGACAGCAAGATCTGAATGAGGACAGTGTGGAGGCCCAAGTGCAGGGAACGAGGCAAAGGTCATCGTGCGAGTCTCATCTGAGGGAACGGGGGTCTTTATGCACAGTGACGACCCTCCTGGAACAAGCAGTCATGCCATCAGAAGATTTAAGCAACCTCACAAGCAGCTTGTTACATCTGGATCTATCTTATAAATCAAATAAAACTGACAAACTGTAACCACACACTGACTTCTGTGCTGTCCACATCCCGTTCCTGTTAGTCCTGTGTCCTTGCTCCTGCCTGTGTGTCCCTGCAGTAGGTACACCCCACACAGTTAGCACCCTTAATATCCTTAGATTGCTCACGGCAGTTTCCTGTCTACACATGTTGTCTGTCCAACCGGGTTGGAGCTGGGGACACGGCCAGGCGCAGGACCCCTTCCACTCCATCACAGCCTCCGCACCAGCAGCTCTTTCTGATTAATCCCGGGTCAGTGAAATGAGTGCTGCCGAAATGTCTGTCCTAGGCCTGATTTCCTACAGCTGGGCCGGGGCAGGGACCACTGGTGAGTTTCCTGTGGGGAATGGAAGTGCCTAGAAGACAAGGATGCAATTCCTAGAGAAGGTTCCGGGATGTTTGGGAGGAACATGCTATGTCCAGTCCTGTACTCTGCTTGTCCTCACTGCCACCCTCCCATCACTGGGGGAAACCCGGCAGCCGGTGCAGGTGGGGAAAAGCCTCTTTTCAATTCCCCAGGAAGACCGTGCTCAGGAGGGTGGGCCCAGAGAGGCTGGTCTTCTCCAGAGCCCCCACCTCGCTGGGGCTTTCTGAAGACTTGGGCCCTTGGGCTCCCGCTGGGACTGGGTGGCCATCCATCCCTCAGGGCCAGTCCTGGTGGCTCACCAGACCTCCCAGGCTCCCCTCTCTGTCTCCTCCCTCCCGCTAGGCTGAATCCCAGGTGTATGGCCTACATCCACGGATACGGATCAGGATTAGGGGTGTCCATGCAAATCCAAAGTCCACCAAAACAGGAAAGAAATGGTGACAAATGTCTCAACCAACACACTGTGCAGAGCCAGCTCTCCAAACGGCTCCCAAGTCAGAGCAGGGAGAAGGTGTTGTCCCTGCGGTTCGTCATCTCCTGACGGCACCCCCGGGTCAGGGCAGGCTTCTCAGGCACTAAGCCCCCGGCCCACGGTCTGAGACATCATGGAGAAGGCCCCAGGTGGGGCGGCGGGTCCGAGTGCGCCCCCTCCCCAGCGCCTCCTCCGGGCCCAGAGACAAGCCTGGGCGGAAAAGCAAACAGGCCCGGGACGCGCCCTTTGGACCTTTTGTAACTCTCGGCGCTCTTTCAGCCAGGCTCCTATAAAAGGGGCGCGGGCGCGGGCCGCGCATTCCCACCTGGGCTGCAGGACGCGCGCCTGCCCGGGTGCCGGTACCGAGGAGCAGCCCGCGGGCGCGAGGCCGAGGCCAGGCCGCAGCCGGAGCCGCCGCACCGCCGCTCGGCCATGGGCCCGCCGAGGCCGGCGCTGCTGCCGCCGCTGGCGCTGGGGCTGCTGCTGCTGCTGCTGGGCGCCGGGGCGCGTGAGTGCGCGGGGCGGGCGGGGCGGAGGGCCTGGCTGGGAGGCAGGGCGGCCACAGGGTCCACGGGGTCGGGGGCAGGGCCGGCGGGCGGCTCGTCCAGGCTGGGTGGGGGCGGCAGGACGGAGGGGCTGCCTCCTTCCCAAAGGAGGAGACTGTGCAGTGGTCCTCCCTGTCGGGCCCTAACCCCCGCTGGCAGGACGGGGCAGACTCACAGTTTGCTCTCTCCTTTTCTTACAGAAGACGAAGTGCTGGAAAATGGCAGCCCGGTCTGTCCAAGTAAGGCTTTCTCCCCCTCCCCTCCCACCGGGCAGGGAGGGCGCATCCTTCTGTGCCCGGGTCCCTGAGGGCCCCTCGCCCCGCGGGGCTGGCATGCCTTCGGCGAGCACTGCTCTGACTCGAGGAAGCGAGTCCTTTGAGCCTCTCTCCACCTCCAAGGGCTCTTAGCTCTCTTCCGCCTGCCCTTCTGTTCCGTACCGAAATCTTAACCCCGGGGGTAGGGTAGGGAAGGGACTGTCACTCTGTTGGCCTGTGGACACTTTGAAGAGACATCACTGTCCTGTTCAACAGTGACTAATCATTGATTCAAAGCATGTGAGGGTGAGGAAATGCTGACTTTAACCTTTGTGCAGAAATACGGACCTCCACCCTCTTCCTATTTACCTGACTCCTGGGGTCAAAGGTGCTGGCCTTGCAGGGAACGCGGTGGTACCCAGTGTTCCCGCCCGAGCCCCGGGGCCGGCTTCTGGTGAGACAGCACCGCCATCTGGTGGGCACCTGGCATCACTGCATCGGAGTCACTGCAACATGACCCAGATGTTCTTTTTCTCAAGCGGTTCAGAAAATTCCTCTCAAGCACAGTGGAAACTCCAGAAATTCCTTCTTGCGAGTTTCTTAAAGTTATCCAGATGCCCCCAATGCTTAATGAACTTTGTCTCATGTATTTTTAGTATCAAAAATGAGTCACAGAATTGGTGTTTTCGAGCTAAAAAAAGGATTAGAGATAGCACTGTCTCTTTGCTTAGTGCTGTCAACTCTTCATTTACCAGAGGGCGTCTTCTATAAATTCTTCTGAGCCCCATTACCTGACACTTGACACTCCCCTTCCTGTACCTCAGAGGACATATTCAAGGAATGCCAGCTAATTTAAACATTAGCCTTGGCAAAAACATAATGAAGTTAAAACTATAAAAGAAAATCAAGTATAATGCAAAGTCAATTAAAAATAATTTGAGTTTAATTATCATTTTTAATTATCTGTGCCACTGCCCCTCTCTGCCCAGAATTGGCTGTCCTTGGGAGAGTTATTTCTGCTGCGTGGCTGACTTATTTCTCCTCATTTTAGAAGATGCAACTCGATTCAAGCACCTCCGGAAATACGTATATAACTATGAGGCTGAGAGTTCCAGCGGAGTCCCTGGGACTGCTGATTCGAGAAGTGCCACCAAGATCAACTGCAAGGTATGGAGGATGGGGGCAGAGAAACCTAAAACCCACAGCTTTCCCCCAGCCCTGCTCCCCCGGGTGCCTAACACCCTACCTTCTAGGAGGTGGAGTGCTGAGCAAACCCAGCACATGCCAAGACTGTTGTAATCTCAAAGTGCTGGGACTGTCCCTCAGTTTCTAAGTCAGCAACATCGCTGAGAAGTTGTCTGCCACCAGAAATTTTGCCAGCCAATTTATTTTCCCATTAGCTTCCAAGATGGAATTGGTGCACGTGATCTAGATTGTCAGCAGTGTAGGACTGTAGACTTGAGCATGACAGAAGCCCAGTGGGTGAGCTAAAGGAGGTGGACATCTCAGGAGAGCAGTTTTTATAATGTAAGTGAAACAGAACCTGTTGCTAAAAGCAAGTGGAAAAAAGAAAAAAATGTAAACATGCAGTTTGTTCCAAAATTAAACTTTACTTATTATTGAGACTGCTGTGCTCACATCCACACATATCTGGAGCAGATCTAAGAGCTCCTGTTGGGGTTTGCATGAGGAAGGGACGTCAGGCTGAGAAGCTGCCCTTTTCTTTAGAGGGCTCTGTAGCTCTTGCCTGTGCTATCAGATAAAGTAGGCATTAGCCACATGAGGCTGTTTAAATTGAAAAAAATTAAAAATTCAGATTCCTAGTTCAAGTGCCCAGTAGACACCATGGCTAGTGGCTACCATATTGGACAACGCAAATGTAGAACCATTTGCATCATGGCAGAAATTTCTTTGAATAGTGCTAGATAACAGCTAGGGATCTTTTAAACTCCAGCCGTGTGTGAGGCTCTAAATAGGCCCTAATGCATACAAGCTGGTTTGTTGGTGACATTAAGGAAACATTTGCTATTTAAACCAACGCGGCCCCTCCTGCTTCCTATTTTTCTTCTTGACTCTCACTCTTACTCTGCATCTCTTCTAGGTGTAATTGGCTAGAAATAAGGCAAGTAAATTTAGAACCAACAGAAGTGTCTTCCTTCCCATGCATAGGGACAAAGTTGAGAAACTTGTTACCCCAGGAGGGAGAAAAGGGCTAAGTCTAGGCTGATGACTGGAAAACCCACGAGGTGTGTTTAGAAGACAGGTTGTTGTGGGGAGCAGACTGTTGTGTTCCCCTTGGTGTTCTGATTGGAGATTAAGCCCTGGGCAGTGGGGATGCCTCCCATTCTTGATGGAGAATCTCAGTGTGCTGCTACTCTCAGGTTGAGCTGGAGGTTCCCCAACTCTGCAGTTTCATCCTGAAGACCAGCCAGTGTACCCTGAAGGAGGTATATGGCTTCAACCCTGAGGGCAAGGCCTTGCTGAAGAAGACCAAGAACTCTGAGGAGTTTGCTGCTGCCATGGCCAAGTAAGGCATGGGCTTGTGTGTTTCAGCTGCTGAGCTCTGTGCATCTTGGATGTTTTTGTACATAAGTGTGTATGTGTGTGTGTGTGTGTCCCCATCAAGGTATGAACTCGTGTGTCCATATTAGGCATGTATGTGACTACAGGTATTTGTATTCTGTACTTACCTACTTACTGAGCATCAGGGAATTGCTGACTTTTCACAACCATCAAAAAGAGGGAAGCATTATTTACCTTCCCCTATTTAGGCTCCCTTAATTATCATTTAAATGTGTTTCTAAAAGATCTCATGCATTAAACTTCTTGAGACAATAAAACTGAAATGGTTTGTTTAAACAAAGAATTCTTGTTTAAAGAATTAAACATGACTGCTGCCTGGTGGTCCTCTAGGTGGGTCCCAGCAGCCCTGGCTGGCGGTGCAGGGCCTGTTCAGTACAGGGCAGGGGAAAACCAAGGCCATGGAGGCTCCCCCACCCAGAGCTGGCATTCTGCGGCGGCGTGCTGATTGGCCATTGCGGTTGTTTACAGCCCTCATCTCCTCTAACTGATCAGTGTCCTGTTGTACCAGTTAAATATTTTCAACATCACCCCTGCCTGGTCCCCAATCACAGCTTATAGGGTCCTGGGTGTATAAATACAGGCAGTTGTGGAGTTGTTAATTTGGTAGCATTGGAAAAATCCACCCCTGCCCGTTCTTCAATTTGCTAAACATTAGACTCAGGTGCCAGTGCTTTATCTGCAAAACAGGCTTCCGTGTTTCCTTCTTTCATTGATGTACCTTATTTTCTCTGAGACTTAGATGTGTATGAGGGAGAGGGGTGTTGGCAGGGAGAGGACTTCTTGGTCCTTGCTCTTCTCCAAACACAAAAGAGACTCCTGCTCTTGCCCAGGAGGGCTTTCCAAGCCTGCATCTCCATGTCTGGAACTTTCTCTTTTTTTACTTGACGTATAATAACTGTACATATTTATGGGGTACACAGCGATGTTTCCATACATCTAATGTGTAGTGGTTAGATCAAGGTAATTAGCATATCCATCATCTCCAACATTTATCATTTCCTTGTGTTGGGAACTTTCAGAGAGGGCGTAGGTTGTGGGAGATGAGCCTGGTGTCCTTTTCCTCCTTCCGATTTAACTAGAACAACTGCAGCCAGGTCCTTGGAAACCCAAAGAGTCCCCAAAGGCAAGTTCCTAAGACCAAAGTCAACACAGGCTTCAGCCATGGCCAGACACCATACAAAGGAGTGAATGTCCAACCAGTGTATGAAAAGAAGCTCAAATTCACTAGTAGTCAGGAAATGCAAATTAATGTAACAATAAGACATTTATCACCTTATACCTATCAGACTGTAAAACTTCAAATTAGCTCCAGCCCCTGTTGCTGGCAGGCCAGTGAGGAAAAGCATGCTTTCATGCTCTGCTGGTGGAAACAAGAACTGTTAGGCAATGTCTGTTTTAATTAAAAATATTTATACCCTTTGATACAGCACTTTCAGTCTCTGTAACTGTAGCCCAAAGAGTAATGTGTGAAGATGGATGCGTACAGATGTTTATTTCAGTATTTCAGTATTTATTTCAGTATTTTCAGTTTATTTGTGTGTCAAAAGAATTTTTAAAAAATCCAGAAAGAAAGAATATGAATACCATCCAACAGGGCAATGTCTAAACACATTATGTCTAGCCATACCATGGAATGTTATGCAGCTTTTTAGAAAGAATCTGTTCGAGCTATACCTAATGTTTCAGAAGGATTTTTCTGAAGTATAATTAAGCGAAAAAAACAAGATAAAAGTATGCATGATACAATACCATTTGTATAAAACAAGCAATGACAACATCTTTATATGTCTGTGTTTGCATCCACCCACATTTACGTAGGATTGTATGAGTCTGGAGAAACAAATGGGACACCCACTAAGGTGTCCATGTGGGGAGGACAGGGACAGAGAACAGCTTGGGTGGAGAACAGAGAGTGGCCAGACGAGCCAAGCAAAAAAAAGAAATGAAATAAAAGAATGCCAAAAACATACACACCCGTTCAACAAAACATACATAATTGTTCAAAAATGTATGTCTATATATAAATATATTTATAAAGAGATCACGTACAAAGAAGAATTAGGTAAGGAGGAGGCTGCAAGCCCACCCAGCTTTCTTTCCGCAGCCTTGCAGTGGACAAAGGACATCTCTGTGACCATATTCTCTCTGGGACAGGTACGAGCTCAGGCTGGCCGTTCCAGAAGGGAAGCAAGTTTTCCTTTACCCAGAGCAAGATGAACCTAAGCACATCCTGAACATCAAGAGAGGCATCATTTCTGCCCTCTTCGTTCCGCTGGAGACAGAAGAGGCCAAGCAAGTGGTGTTTCAGGTAAGAATTTAGAAAGCAGATATCAATGGCCCTTTAAATGCATCTTCCTGTATTAGAGACCAGTCCCACTGTATAGAAAGTGGATTGTTGACCTAGCTATGTGGCCGGTTACACAGGAAACCCTGTATTGGTGTGAAATACTGATGCCCGACGCTCATCCTTTCCCCTGGGCTCAGTGATAGAGCATCCCGCACAGGCTGATCAGGTTGGGCCTGATTTTAAAGCAGTTATTGGGGAGTCCTGACCACCCACCTCTGCTTTTCTTTGACTTTGTCCCCCTGTTCCCACCCGGTATAATACAGTAAAGCTTGTGTGTATTTTAAACACCAAAAATAATGGAATGTGTTACCAGTCTCTTCTAAGAATTCCAGATGTCAATCTGAGAGAGAATTCAACTTACTTCAGTCCCATGAGCACGTTTGTGCTCTTGCCTTGTTCTAATTTCTATACTACACTCCACTGGGAGGATACAGAGATGTATCCCACAGAGGCCTTTCCACAGACCCCTCCCTAACGGGTGTTCTCCCCCAACTCGGGCTGGCAGCGCCAGCAGTGCCACGCTCTGCCCAGGAGGAAAGGAAGACCCTCCCAAATCCACATTCCTTCTGCCTTTTCTCCAGGCTCCTCCCCACCCCTCCCAAGGACCTAAGGAGGTTTTCCCGTGTTGAACGCACCCGGTTGTGTTTTCCGCTCCCACAGGATACCGTGTACGGAAACTGCTCCACTCAGTTTACCGTTAAGACGAGGAAGGGAAACGTGGCGACAGAAATATCCACTGAAAGAAACCTGCAGCAGTGCGATCACTTCAAGCCCATCAGCACAGGCGTCAGCCCGCTGGCGCTCATCAAAGGCATGGTAAGCCCCGCATCAGCGTTGTTATGCGGCTAGGTAGCATCTTCTTCATTACTACCATTCTGGAATGTTCCAACTAGTGGGCACTTCCGAGAAGAGCCTGCCCAGCCTGCTCTTATATAGATTACAGGTGGGACACTGGCCAGGCATGGGAAGGACTGCACAGGTTATGTGGCCTGTGGTTAACTGAGCCAGGACTAGAATCAGACTCCTGGCTCTCAGCCCAGAGCTCTGTCCCTCCTGCTGTCCTTCTGTCACTGCCACCAAAACTGTCTGCCATCACTTGAAAGTAATGAGAAGGTTCTGGAGCTAGACATAGGGCAGCTAAGCCACCTACTGTTTCTTGCTGTGCAAGGGCTGGTTGTCTCACCTCCAAGCCTCTGGCCATCAAAGTCCCAAGACCTGTGTTCTCCTTTCATCTCCCTCATCCCCTGAAGTGACATGAACTGAGACTGTTCCAGCTTCCTGTCCTTCCACCCGTAGAACCAGCCTAACCAAAGCCTGGCCCCTCAGCCTCCTGCCCAGGGTGCCCCTGGGTACGTGACTTCTCTGCTGTTCACTGGGGCCACAGAACACTGTATTACCTGAGCTTGCTTAACCTCTGGTGACAGCTTCCTGGGCAAGAAACACAAGTTGTCGCAGTAAACATGAAGATCTTGAACAATCACTGCCATGCCTGGAAATGTTCCTGGTCATTGTCCTTGGGGCTAAAACCAGGAAGTCTGATGACCGCAAGGGCCGCAGTCAGATGAGGACAATGCACTGGCTTGGGTGTCTTTTCTGAGTACCTGCTGTATCCTAAGCCCCACTCTGGGCGGCACCACGGGAGGGACAGTGGCAGATGAACCATGGACCTTCCCCTCAGGTGCTTCCAGTCTAACACAGGAACGAGGTTCATACACATGCCGGTGAGGGACAATATATGGCGTACTCCATAAAGGGATAAACTGAGCAGTGCAGACAAGCAGTCCTAGGCCTTACCAGAAAGGAGAAATTATTATTCACATAGTTTATTGGGCAAAATCTCACGGAAGATGTAGAGCATGAACCTGAAAGATACAAAGGATGTGTCAATGTAGGAGAGACATAGGATGAGCTTCTCGGCAATCGTGTGAGGGGGCTCTGTGGTGGGAAGGGTATGTGCAGGATGCAAATACAGATTTTGTGCACTGGGTGGAATACAAAAGTCTGTAGCTTGACTTGCTTTGACTATGCCAGCTTTTTGCATTCCCTTGTCTAAATGCTAAGCACCTAGTTAAATTCTTTTTCTGAGCTTATCAAGTGGGACAGGACACCCACTCCAATCTACCATGAAAGTAAATGCCTATGACAGAAGATGCAGCGACTGATCAAAATGCTTTTCTCCGATCTCATTCGCAGTCCCGCCCCTTGTCAACTCTGATCAGCAGCAGCCAGTCCTGCCAGTACACGCTGGACTCCAAGAGGAAGCATGTGTCAGAAGCCATCTGCAAGGAGCAGCACCTGTTCCTGCCGTTCTCCTACAAGTAGGTTGCACATTGCACTCCTGATTTGTCATTTAACGATCAGGTGAGCTAAACGCCTCTCAAGTGCCCAGTTGCAGGCAAGGCTGTGCCTTGCAGGAGGAGCTATGCAGGGGCACAGAGCAGAACCCATCCGTGTCCCCCTTTTCAAGCTAACGGACAATTTGGGAGAAAAGTCCTAGTCACGCTAAACCATTCGAGACCAGCAAAAGATACCTCAGATCCCAACTTTGAGGGCTGTAGATCTGGAAAAGCCAGGGATGGTTGCAGGGTGACCTGGTTAGAAAAGGCTTCATGGAGGATTGGGGAGTTTGCCTGGAGACTGGTAGATCCAAATCCATTTTGAAAACTGACAATCAACTAAAATTTATTGAGTAACTGCTATATTCTTGGCACCATGCTATGGAAGCTACAAAAGAATTCCGAGACACAGTGTTAGTCCCCACCCTCTGGGCGCTCCAGATGGTGAAGAGTACCAGGTGCACATGTCCTACTGGTGGAGGGATAAGTAGCGACCAGGAGGGGACATGTGCTGTTCATCATTAGGAGGCTGAGGATGGCTGGATAACCAAGCTTGGAAAGATGGGCAGGATATGGGTAGGAGCAGAGATCAAACATGAAAGGAATATGCTTCCTTTGTTCCTAGGAATAAGTATGGGATGATGGCACACATTACCCAGACTCTGAAACTGGAAGACACGCCTAAGATCAACAGCCGCTTCTTTGGTGAAGGTGAGACTTTGCATCTCATAGTTGCTGGGAAATCTCCTCAAGACATGCCAATCATGGCTTCTCTCTTTGGTGGGTCCTGGTAAATGTCTGCTGACTAATGAGTGAAGGGGACTCTAGCATTCTGGCAATGTCTAGTGAGAAAGCATGTTTGTCTCAGAATGTCAAGTTGCAATGGAATAAAGGAAAGGAAGAAGTTTCTACAGCTTTTGTAAATAGAAAAACTAGAACCTTGAGTTTCTCTTTGGTAGAACTGACATCACACATCCTATGATAAGGCCTGGAGCTGCCAGGATGAGGTGGGGTGGGTGGGAGAGGGGCTTCCACCAGGCCAGATAGTAATCTCGGGAATTGGTCTGTAGAGGTAGAAGGGGCTTTAGAGATCTCTAGTCCAAGCTTAGCATTGCTTTCTGTCTAAATCATCAGAAGTCTTTTCTGTGTGTTACCTCATTGTTCTCTTGTTCACAACAGCCTGTGGTATCAGGTGGTAGAAACATTCACTTTTATACCCATTCTGCAGAGGGGAGAATGACACATAGAGAGGCTTAGACCTTGATGTATCCAAGGTTGCAGAATATTAGAGGTGGGACAAATGAGCACCAAGGTCTAACCTATACCAGGACCACACTTCCATGCTGACTTCCCCCCTCCCTGGCATAGGTCAGGGGATGCAAAAGGGCCTTTCCCTTCCACAAGCTGCCATAGACCAGTTAGGAGAAATAGTAGTGAGCGCCAGTGCGTCTCGCCTCAGCTGTGACCCTGCCAATGGCAGCACAGCCTCACCAGTTCTTTCACGCACAGGGTGGTCTAATCCACACAAGCCCGGGTTCCATTCCAGCTCTGCCTCTTAGACCCAGAGAGTTCTTGGGCAAAGTAAGTTGCTCATCTCTGGATCTCAGTTCTCTTATCCTTAAATTGGGGAATGATGCTCACAAGGATGGGATGATGAGTCAATCGGTGAGAACAATTAAGTCAACCACCCATCACAGAGCAAAATATCCAGTAGGCTTGAATCCAGCATGGTTTTCTTCTCCTTTCCGCTGTGCCGATGTCTCCCCAATTTCCAGCTTCCACCAGACAAAGATATGGTCGAGACGAAGAAGTAGGCAAGAGTTCCTTTGATACTTTCCTTCTCCCAGGTGCTGAGAAGGTGAGTCTCGCCTTTGAGAGCACCAAATCCACATCACTGCCGAAGCAGGCTGATGCTGTCTTGAAGACCCTGCAGGAACTGAAAAAGCTGTCTGACTCTGAGCAGAATGCCCAGAGAGCTAATCTCTTCAACAAACTGGTTACTGAGCTGAGAGGCCTCAACAACGAGGCAGTCACATCCCTCTTGCCACGGCTGATCGAGGTGTCCAGGTATTTAATGCTTGCAGTTCAGTTTTTCATATAACTTATGGTGAATGGCTGAACTTTCAAACCTTGGCCAAGCAGAGAATCTCAGGAACCACTGAAATCTGAATCCAGTTAATCAATTAATCAGTTAACGTTTGCTGGATAGAGAAACATCAGCTAAGATGCTTAGAATTCCATGAGCAACTCACACACACAGACATACACTCTCATATCTGCCTTGAATGCAGCGTCTCTGTGTGTGTGTTAAAATGGGAGGGAAACAGAACTGACTGTGGATACTCTGGAAAGTTTTGAGAGAAAAAGAAGTCTGTGCCCTCCAGAAACTGATAAGCAAGTGGAAAGAGAACTCAGGCAAAGAAAATAATAATTTGATGTCTCTACACTTCAACACACTGACTCTAAGTGCTATGAAGGCCAGAGAAGGAACTGAGGCCAGGAATGAGACTGCAGCAATGTTGGCTAGGCATGTTCTGTGTCCTGACCAAAGTGACGGTGACAACAGTCCTCTTTTAGCTACGGGTCGAGGGGGATCTTTCTTCAGACTTTCTGCAACTGTGCTTCTCCAGAGGGTAATACTCCTAGGGAAAGCATCATGGTTCTCGGGCTCTGAGCTGGATTTTGAAAGATGGTTAGATTAGGACAGTGAATGAGGGTAACAGAGGCACTCCTGGCCAAGAGCATACCATGGGCAAAAGATATTTGATCCATCTTGAAGGTGATCTGAACAATTCCCGCCATGCATTTCTTCTCAGCCCCATCACTTTACAAGCCTTGGTTCAGTGTGGACAGCCCCAGTGTTACAGTCACATCCTGCAGTGGCTCAAGCAGACGCACGCCAAACCCCTTCTGGTAGATGTTGTAACCTACCTGGTGGCCCTGGTCCCAGAGCCCTCGGCGCAGAGTCTGCAGGAGATCTTCAACACGGCGAGGGAGCAGCGGAGCCGGGCCACCTTGTATGCGCTGAGCCATGTGGTCAACAGGTGAGTTTTCACGTGGTGTTTCCCCTGGGAGCAGGGAGAACCTCGCATCTCTGTGTTAAAATTGTGCTTGTCTTTCTACTTTCAAACGCTCCTTACTCTTTTGTTCTTCACTGATCATTTTGGGAGTAATGACTGGAAATAAGAAAATCAGCAATCACAAGTTTGGATTTTAAGACAAACTTCACTATGCTTCCTAAGTCCTAACTCTCTTCTCTTACTCTGTAGCTATCATAAGACACACCCTACAGAGACCCAGGACTTGCTGGACATTGCTGCTTACCTAGAGGAACAGATTCAAAATGACTGCACTGGGGACGAAGATTACACCGATTTGATTCTGAGGGTACGGTCAGTCTTGTGTGTAACCTGCATCATTTCAGAAGCACTTTTCCTGGACACCTTTTACTTCTCTCCTGCTGCACCTCGATGGGTTCTTATTTCTCTCCTTCAACACAGGTCATTGGAAACATGGGCCAGACCATGGAGCAGTTAACTCCAACACTCAAGTCTTCAGTCCTGAAATGTATCAAAAGCACAAAGCCATCGCTGCTGATCCAGAAAGCTGCCATCCAGGCCCTACGGAAAATGGAACTTAAAGATGAGGTGAAGTCTACAGAGGAGGTCTGAAAGTGAAAGCTTGTTCAGATTTACAAGCATTTGGAAAATACAGGAGAATGAGATCCTAAATGTCATCATTCTACTGACTTTATTCTACTCTTTCGTTGTTGCAAATTTCAGCAAGCCTATCGGCTTGATTGCCTAGCAGTATGTGTATATGAGAGAAATATTTTATCTTGTTACTAAGCCAATGTGCAGAATACAAGGTTCTCCCTACCTGCCGTCCTTCTACCAGACCTACCATTGCTCTCATCCTGTGAAAACATGTTTCATTTTCCCCCCATAACCCCAAGCTAGGATAGTCAGCATGGCCCCATGTAGGTGGCAGTGATGCCAGAGCTTTGGAAACTGCTTTACTGATTAGCCCCAAATTTTCACTATCCCTTCCCATCTCTACCCTCACATTAAAATAATTTATGTTAAAACAACTTTATTTTCACTTAGTGGCAGATATTCCAAACAAGTCATCACTTGGCCATAATTTCTATATTTTAATGTAATTGAATTAAGACACATTCGATGGGCATCTTCTGGGAACTCTACCTTGATGATGCTCTAGGGAACATTGGGAAAAAGATTCAATACCAGCATTTGAAGAGTTACTAGAGAGATATTAAACTTGTGCTTAAGAAAGAGCTAGCAGACCAGCAGACCATGCCAGCGTTTGCCAGGCATGTTCTGTGTTCTGACCAAAGGACAGAGATGACCATCTCCTTTTCTGACTATAGGAGCAGGAGGTCCTTCTTCAGACTTTTCTCGATGGTGCTTCTCCAGGAGATAAGCGACTGGCTGCCTATCTCATGCTCATGAGGACTCCTTCCCAGTCACATATCGGTGAAATCATCCAACTTCTACCACGGGAACAGAATGAGCAAGTGAAGAACTTTGTGGCTTCCCACATTGCCAACGTCTTGAACTCAGAAGAATTGTATATCCAAGAGTAAGTAAGAGTAATTTTCCCCCATTGGCCACTGTGGGGTCTGGGCTGGAATTCCGGGTGCGAATTCTGGTAGAGCCACTGCCTGCCCTTTGCAGAGTGTGCTTTCTTCTGGAACAGACACTTGTGCGAATGTGCAGGAGACGCTGAGCCCCAAGGTCTTGGGGCAAATGAAACCCAAATATTTGGTAGCAGTTGGAAATCCATATTTACTTGGAACAAGAGACAAAGAATAAGTAACATGGTGTGTCAGCTCAAAATATACTTCTTTTCGTCTAGTCTGAAAACGTTAGTGAAAGAAGCTCTGAAAGAATCTCAACTTCCAACTCTCATGGACTTCAGAAAATTTTCCCGGAACTATCAGATTTCCAAATCTGTCTCTCTTCCATCACTCAATTCAGCCTCAGCCAAAATCGAAGGGAATCTTATATTTGATCCAAATAATTACCTTCCTAAAGAAAGCATGCTGAAAACGACCCTCACTGTCTTTGGATTTGCTGCAGCTGACCTCTTCGAGGTATGTGTGAGGAGTCGTAAGTTCTCCAGCCGGTTCTGTAAACTATAAATCGAGAGTTGAGGGAACGTGAGCCAACCCGGGAGGAACAAGACCCATCAGGCTGTTCCTACCGGAACGTGGAAGCCTTTTTATTTCCCTCCTTCCTTGCTTTCCTCTCTCCCCACTAGGGGTCACCTGAAGCATGACTTCTTAGTGTTAATGGAAATACAGACATCTCAAGAGAAGCCCTTAAACCCCAAATCCAGGGAAATGTATGAGCTGCCTAGTCAGATCTGGTTCAAACCCCAAATCCACTTCCAACTGTGAATCTTCGATTTAATTGTTTTGTCCTCTCTGAACCTTAGCTACCTCTTCTAGAAAAAAAGCAAGTAATCAGCTCAAAGTTCTGGTGAAATTTTAATAAGACAACTTCTGTGAAGTGCTAAGCTCAGCTTCAGCCCAGCAATACACATCAAATGCTTTTTTAGTTAAATAGACATAAGGAAGGGAACAGGAGGCTGACCAACAGCGAAGAAACCTGATGGCATTCCCTTGCCTGATTTTCTTTCTCAGATTGGCTTGGAGGGAAAAGGCTTTGAGCCAACACTGGAAGCTCTTTTTGGGAAGCAAGGATTTTTCCCAGACAGTGTCAACAAAGCTTTGTACTGGGTTAATGGCCAAGTTCCTGATCATGTCTCCAAGGTCATAGAGGACCACTTTGGCTACACCAAAGATGATAAACGTGAGCAGGTATGTATTTAAGTATCCTCTCAAGGAAAGCTTTGGGTCTCAATGCAAAAACATTCTATTCTAAGCATGGAAGTCATCAAGATACTATCAAACTGAAGCAATAACTATGGTTCTTATTAGCCAAACCTATGGGTTCTGTCAGTATAAGTCAGAATCCTCTGCAGCTAAGGTCCTCCTGGAAATTCAATGTGCCTAGGGAGGGGCACTCTAGCATAATGATTACGGGTGTGGACTCGGGGGCCATGGATTTGAGTTCTAACTTCACTGTCTTGAAGCTGTTCACACACGTACAATTTGCTTGATGTTATAGGCATCTGTTTCCACATCCCAGAGTACTAATAATAGTCCAGATCTCACAAGGTTATTTAAAGACTAAATGAAATAAGGTATCTAAAATGCTAAGCACAATGCCTGACACTGGTATTGATTGTTCAAATAAGCAGGTACGATTATAAGTTTTAAATTAATATTTTCATGATTATTAACTGCTTTCTTTGGCTCTTACTCACATCAGTACACTAGCTAATGGAACCAAAAATCCATTTTGAAGCTAGCAATGAACCCCCATTTAAGGAGTAAAATAGGTTGTATAATCTGTAGCTTCTTATTCTTTAATTTTTTTACTACCTAAAGTGTGGCCTGGGGATTAGCACTACATGAGAGCTTGTTAGAAATGCAGGGTCTCAGGCCCCATCCAGGATCTACTGAATCGGAGCCTGCATTTGAACAAGCCCCCAGGTGCCTTGCGTGAACGTTAAGTTGGAGAAGCAGGGCAGTAATTTATTTCTAGGTGCACACTGGTGACCTGCCCTCCATCTCCTAATTTCCTGGCCTCCACTTGAGGCTGAGAGTCATCGATCCACTTTGGGTCTTGTCAACATCTATTTTCTTTCTCAGTGCCTGGGTATCAGTCTATGGAATTCTACTTCTCTGAAGAAGAACTTGTCTAGGATGGAGGGTTTTTTAGGCTTTAGGCCAATTTACGTAGCAGCTACACTTTCTCAAGAAACCCCAAATACTTTCCCCTAGTCATAGGAGAGGGGGCTGCACAGGGAAGGGGTGGGGGGCTGAGGGTCCTCCAGTCTTGAGGAGTCTGAGCAATCCTGGCATGTTAAAGAACAGGGCCCCCCACACACACTTACTATGCTTACATTTTCAAGTTAAGAACAGCTTTGGGAGCACCACTATCCCTGACAAGACCTCAGTGATTTTCATCTTGGTGTAGAGGAATTAGTCCGAATTTCAGCATCTGCCCTGTGTCCTCACAGGGAGAGTTTATGTTCAGGCACAAAATAGCCGCAGCAGAGAGGCCCCACATCAGGAATGTGAAGGTGTTGAACAGTGATGACATCTCACTAGCCATTTTATTACTAAATCTCAGGACATGGTAAATGGAATTATGCTCAATGTTGAGAAGCTGATTAAAGATTTGAAATCCAAAGACGTCCCAGAAGCCAGAGCCTACCTCCGCATCTTGGGAGAGGAGCTTGGCTTTGCCAAGCTCCGGGACCTGAAGTTCCTGGGAGAGCTGCTGCTGATCGGCGCGCGCACTCTGCAGGGGATCCCCCAGATGGTGAGTGGCCAGACCCCATCAGAGGGCCCCTGAAATTGGACAGTGCTCTTTTTAGATGTCCCAGACTCCCTTGGCATCCCAGCCCTACGAATTAGAGAAGATGCTTGTACTTCCTTCAGAGAGACAGGTTTGCCTTGAATCTCGATGAAGATGATTCTTAGATTACAAAGAACTGGTATCTTTTGGAAATTAAGCTATTAATAATGTTAGCTATATCTTTTAACAGAATTAATTTGTTCATCTAGAAAGTAATGTCAAATGTACCCTCCTCTACCTTTGCTGAAGGTCCTTCTACTATAGAAATGATACAATGAGTATGAAAGAATTTGACAAACTGTAAACCACCCTCCAAATATTTATTTGTCATAATTTTTATTAATGTATTAATAAATGAGAAAATATATAAACATACTCCTTATGATTTGATAAATAACAATGTTGGCTTTAATAACACAAATCTCAAGTTATTTTATGGAAATATGATTTTTAAAATGCAAATTGATAGGTACATCATCTCAATAGATCCTTGGTTTCAAAAAATTGATTTTACTGTAATAATATAATATACTTCAAGTAATACCCTCATTTACATCCAGAATCCTCCAAAACACCAGAATTAAGCCATGGCATACACGATACTTAAAGTTCATGAAGGTCTGAAGCCCAGCAATATTCTGAAGTGCCTTCCGAGTCACCAGTTGAAAATGACATATTCTATCCAGAGCAATTTCTTATGTCCCGATTCGTTGAGAGCAGTAACCATTAGTCTTTATGTTTTCAAACTCTTCAGCTAATCAGAATATACTAGTCTCTTCCTTTCTGGATAAAGAGGAATTATTGTCCAATGTGTGGGAGGTTGCATTTAACAAAACCCATTTAGACTTACTAAAAGTTGCTCTCCCCTGTTGGACCTATAGATTGCAGAGGCCATAAGGCAAGGTTCCAAGAATGACTTTTTCCTTCACTACATCTTCATGGACAATGCCTTCGAGCTCCCCACCGGAGCTGGATTACAGCTGCAGATGTCTTCCTCTGGAGTCATCACTCCCGGAACCAAGGCTGGAGTGAAATTGGAAGTAGCCAATGTAAGGCTCCGTTTGCCTTTTGATTTCTTAGGTTATTCTTTTCCTCCAGGGTGGATTTCTGTTGCACATTTTTAAAATGTGTTTCTAGTTCAAGAGAAAGTGCGTCAACATTATAATCATCTTATTAATTTTTATGAAAAACTTTCAGATTCCACCAAAATGTGCCACCTCTCTAGCTCCAGTTGGGGTATTGCAGTAAGACAAGTGCTCAGTTCTCTCAGTAAATGAGTATTGCTGCCATCTTTTCCTCTGGTTGTGCTTAAAGTTAGCTCAGATACTTCTAGTCCTGGGTACTGCAGTCTGGCTCTAGAGAACTGAGAACTTGCTTTTCTTCTTCCAAACAAATCACAGCAATGTTTCCTGGGGTGCGAATTATCCAGAGATGTTTGCCCGCAGATGGGAAAGGGTGGTTGATCTGACTTCCAGGGGGGCAGAGGTATTTATTGAACCTGAATAGGTTGTTTTCTGACTTCTAGATGCAGGCTGAACTGGTGACCAAACCCTCTGTGTCTGTGGAGTTTGTAACAAACATGGGCATGATCATCCCAGACTTTGCTAGGAGCGGGGTCCAAATGAACACCAACTTCTTCCATGAGTCAGGCCTGGAAGCTCGTGTTTCACTGAAAGCTGGGCAGCTGAAGTTTATCATACCTTCTCCAAAGAGGCCAGTCAAGCTGTTCAGTGGCAGGTAATTCTTTCCACCAGGTCTACTGAGCTAGTTTGAAAGAGAGCGTTGAGAATGTATCTGCAGGATTTGGCCAGACTAGATAGTTAAGTGAGATAACTCAGGTGCCAGGGAAGGAGGGGGAAAAGAGTAGGAAAGAAATGCTCTGGATTACCTATTTTTCTCCTAGCCTAGACTCACTAAATATTTACCCTTTCTTCCACTTTTCACATTTAACTAAATTGTCCTATATTTTTCTGCTTGGAGATTATGACTTACTGCTGAACTCGTTGTTATCAGGTTGTGATTTTTTTGTTGTTGTCTGTTTGTTTGACTGTTAGTTTTGAGAACAAAGGAATACTAGCTCTAAAGAAATCATCTTTGGGAAATGAACATTTTTCCCCAGGAAAAATACCAAAGGACATACTGATTTTTGTGATAGGGTAGCCAGCTCAGCAGGTAAAGCATGAAACTCCTAATCTCATGAGTATGGATGCAGCCTCTTCCTGAGAGTTCCATTTTCAATGATATCCTCAGCCACTGGTTTACCTTGGTTTCCATATTTTGGACAGATACGTTCATTCAAAGATAGTATTTAATTGCCTGATAGGTACCAAGAATGTCAAGTGAGGTATACAAGGACCCTGACGTTCTAGAGCTTATGGTTTACAGGGAAGACATGCAATTAAGCAAGCAGTAAAGATGAAGGTAAGGGCCATGCTAGAGACAGTATTAGAGCACCACGGAGTTATATATCATGCAGCCTGTGGTGGTCCGGGAAGGTTCCCTAAGACAAGTATGCTCGACCTGACGTTGGAGGGCCGCATCAGGGTTATCCAGGCAAATGAGAGTGAAATGAGTGTTCCAGGCACAGGGAAAAGTGTATGTCATGTCTTGAAGCAAAAGGAATAGGGGTCAAGGAACTGAAAGAAGCTCAAAATGGCAAAGTTTTCAGGACACATAAGTGAGGAATGATGTGGAGAGGTTGGCAGGGGCCAGACGGTGCCCAGCCGTGTAAGTGAAGCCATCTTAGGGAGTTTGGACTCTTCTGAAGGCAAAGGAGTTGAAAAGGAGGCATAAAGAAGATAAGGCTGGTGTTTTAGGAGAAATACTCTGACTCCAGAGTGCAAAATGGGTGGGAAGGAGACACAGCTGGAGGCAGGTAGACCCATTGGGAGTTTCTTGCGATCAAATATGGGTGACAGGGGATGACGGCCCGCACTGGAGGAGAGCAGGATGCGGTGATCACTCTAGAACTTGCCAGGAGGTAGAATCATGAGCGCTGGGTGATTGGCTGGATATGGGGACAAGGAAAAAGAAAGAAGAAAGCGGGAAGGGGATGCCCTTCATTGAAATAAGGATTACAAAGGGAGAACTGCTGGTTTAGAGGAAGATGACAAGTTCAGTTTTGGATGTGCTGCATTTGATGTCTTAGGAAACAGCCCATTAGAACTATCCAGCCGGCAAACGGATCTGTGAGTCTGAGCCCAGTGAAGAGGTTTGGGCTTGAAATATGGATTTGGGAGTCAGCACGCACAGGTTGTCGAGGTCAAACACAGACTAGGACAGAAACGTGGAGAAGATAAACCTGTAAAGGGAGGGGGGGGGACCAGCAAAGAGTGAGAAGGGGTGACCAGAGAACAGGAGAACCAAGAGCAGAAAGGGCCACAGAAGCCAAGGAGCAGCCACAGGGGTGGGTCACCCCACAGGCAGGCTAACGCTGGCATTAGGGCTTAGGCACACCAGCAAAGCTTGGTCTTGGGGCACCCCCAAAGTGAAGAAATAATGCTGGGGGGAGAAGAAGAGGTATTTCAAAGAAAGCATCCTTAGATGAAATCAGGACATAGTTGAACTTTCTTGTTGTTTTTTTGTTTTGTTTCATTTTTTTGTTTTTTGTTTTCTTTAAATGTTTTGTAGAGACTGGGTCTCGCTATGTTGCTCAGGCTGATCTTGAACTCCAGGCCTCAAACGATCCTCCCCCTCAGCCTCCCAAAGTGCTGGGATTATGGGTGTGAGCGACCACACCCAACTAATAGTTGAACTTGCTTATACTTATGAACTTTTTAAGTACATACTTGACAGGAGGGTACCATATCTGGCCATAAGGGAGCAATTCTATTGAAGGGTTCTGGGAGGTCAGGAACAATAAGGCCTACATATGCTCATTGGATTTAGGAGAAAGGAGGGAACTGGAGATGATGAAAGCATTTTCCGAAGATGATGGGGTGAGCAGTCAGATTGCAGTTCAGTGAGAAATACATTGAATGAAAGGCAGACAACTCTCTTGATTGTGAAGGAGAGGAGAACAAGAAAGGAAAGAAAGGAGCATGTGTGTGTGTGTGTGTGTGTGTGTGTGTGTGTGTGTGTGTGTGTGTGTATGTCTCCAAGTAAACTGAGTTGAGCTGGTTTAATGCTGGTGGAAGGAAGCCAGCAGAGGATAAGGGATTTCAGAGAAAGAGACACAGGGTTCCTCTTCCCCTGTATCCTTTGAAGGAAGAGGTACACTTAAGTTCAGGCCCCCACGATCAGTTATGTAACACCTCTAAGCCTCTGTTTCTTCTGTAAAATGAGAATCCTACGCCTACTGCTGTGGGGATTACAAGTAACAAATGAAAAAAAATTAGTGCAATGTCTGGAACCTAAGAGTCACTATGATTGTTCGTCATATTGATGTTCTTCTATCGTTATTTATTTCTCAGTAAATCAAACAAATTGAGGTGAGTGTGAACGGAGGGGAGCTAGAGAGGAGGAGAAAGGGGCATTTGCACTGCAAGGATTTGTAATGTTCATTTCAATTCATGACTTGAAGATAACTGAGGTTTTCTCTTTCTTCGCCAGCAACACGTTGCATTTGGTGTCTACCACCAAAACAGAAGCGATCCCACCTTTAATTGAGAACAGGCAGTCATGGTCAGCTTGCAAGCCGTTCTTTACCGGCATGAATTACTGCACGTCGGGCGCTTACTCCAACGCCAGCTCCACAGACTCTGCCTCCTACTATCCGCTGACGGGGGACACGAGGTCAGACATGCTCAGGGCCTGGCCCAGCGTCTTCTTACCTTCTGCATATGGACCCTAGCAGGACACACCATCCTTCGAGTATTTCAAGCAAGATCCCCTGACCCGTACTTTCTCCCCTCTTGCTCCCTTGTGCACTGCATGAGGAGATTATGACACAGATTCCAATTTGTTCCTAATCAGAGTCCATGTTTCTGAGCCTCCAGACCCATTGGTATGAGCTTCCTGGAGCCCCCCAACATGCTGGAAGCCTTCACTATGCTTAAGGGGCCCCTTGCCTTCAGCACTCTCCAGTTCCACAGCTTATTTTCAGTGTTGCTGGCACAACCAGCCAACTCTGCTCTGCTTGTCCAAAAGCCATGGGAATCCTGGGATCTTCCCTTACCTTGGGCTCTTGGACTGAAGGGATCATAAAGATCACCTTAGTTAGGAGCAAGAGACAATGTTAAAATAAGAACCATATTTTTCTTGCACTTGACGCCGAATTATTTTGGGAACATTATCACCATCATTGAAAGCTCTAACATTATGCACTGTCTGCATTGTGATATCTTTAGATTCGAGCTGGAACTGAAGCCTACGGGAGAGGTAGAACAGTATTCTGTCAGCGCAACCTATGAGCTCCAGAGAGAGGATGGTGCCTTGGTGGATACCCTGAAGTTTGTAACTCAGACAGAAGGTGAGTATCCAAAACAGGCCTGCTCCATCTCTGCCCTCAGCCTCAGGTTCAGGACTCTCGAGAGCACATTTAATTTAACATATTTAACAAATATCGACTGAGCGCCCAATAACTGGCAGGTCTGTTCTGAAGGGTGGGCTAAGACACTGAACAGTAAAGTTTCTATCTTCATAGAGGTTATGGTAAAAAACCAAACAACTCAATATTCCAAATATCAGGTCAGCGCTGGGGAGGAAAACAGGGCACAGACAGGTGTAGGAAGGGCTAAGGGTGACAGAGAGGAGGGAGGGTGAGAGGAGGCAGTGCCATTTGAAATGATAAGGGACAGACTCTGTGGTAAAGTAAACATAAAAAGAGAGCTGACACAGATAAGGGGAGAAGCCATGTGGAAAGAGGCTTACTGGCAAGGGGCCAGCAGGTGCAAATGCCCTGAGGCTGGCACATGGCTGCCATGTTTAAAGAAAAGGAAGGAAGCCAGTTTGGCTGAAGCAGAGAGACCAGGGAGGAAAGTGTCAGAAGATGAGACCAGAGAGATACAGGGAGTAGGGGAAGGATGGTCTTATAGGCCATGGTAAGAACTTTGGCTTTTCCTATGGATTAAATAAAAGCCACTGGAGAGTTGCCATGATTGTATTTATGTTCAAATTGAAAAAAGATGGTAGGAGGACAAGGGCAGAGAAACTGGAATGTGGGTCACTGCAGCAATCCGGACAAGAGACAGTGACATCTTGGATTAGGGTGGTGAGAAGGGAGATATGACAGGGAGTGGGAGTCTTGCCATATTTTGAAGATCAGGCTGACAAAATTTGCTGACACAGTGGATGTCGAGTGCAAGAGGAAAAGGAGAATCAGGACAACTCTAAGTTTGGGAGCCTAAGCAACTTAAAAAAAAAATGGAACTGTAAAAAAAAAAATGGAATTGCTATTTAGTGAGGTGGAAAAGGCTACTGGAGGAGCTGGTGTTAGGGAATGGACAAATTTAGGTGTTCACTTTGGAAGATATTTTATGTAGGGATGGTAGGTCAGAAAATTAAAGTAGGGAAAAAAACCTGCAGGAAACAGCACTGGGGAGGGGCAATGCATGCTGGAAAAAGATTGTTTTGTAAAAGTGGTTTTATAAAAGAATAAAAGGGGTGAGCCTGGGAATTGAAGGAAGCCTGAAAACTTTGTTTCAAAGAAAGGGGGAGGCACGAAGAGGGAGGCCAGGGCAGGGGTGGCAAGGAACCAGGACAAGCGTCTTGGATGGAAAGTAACAGAGATATCATGTCTTCCTTGACCCAGAGGACTGTGAATCCTGACTATTCCCCAAACGTGCCAAGTGCTCCTCACCTCAGGCCCTTTGCATTTCTGACCCTCCTCTCAGAATGTGCTCCTCCAGGAATGTGCTCCCCGAGAATTCAGATGGCTCAGCCCCTGTCTTCATCTTGTCTCTGCCCATATATTTCCTTATCAGAGAGAACTTCTCTTGACTACCACATACAAAATAGCACCTCTTCTATCCCTTTCTATTCTTTATCCTCGTACCCAGTTTTACCTTTCTTCATAACATTCACGACCGCCTGACATAAGTGATCTACCCCTACTGGAAGGTGAGCTCTGTGAAGACAAGGACACCCTAGTGCCAAGAGCAGAGCCTAACTCATAATGGGCAGTCAATAAATACTTGTAGATAGATCAGATGTATGAACATCACTGAGTTAAATAGTAAAATACTGAACTGTGTCTTTGTTTAAGCACATTCAGTTCTTGGAGTTTCTCTGTCTTTTCTTCTCCTCCCTTCCAAAATGTAGCTTCTCCCCACACATTTCTCAATTCTCTTATGCACTCTTTCAGGTGTGAAGCATACTGAGGCTACCATGACATTCAGATATAATCGGCAAACTGTGACTTTGTCCAGTGAAGTCCAAATTCCGGATTTTGATGTTGACCTTGGGACGATACTCAGAGTTATTAATGAATCTGTTAAGGACAAAATATCTTACAAACTCACCTTGGACATTCAGAACAAGAAAATTACTGAGGTCGCTGTTATGGGCCACGTAAGGTAAGGGAGGCTTAGGGTGTTCTGACCTGAGCTGCAGGCCCTGGTGGCTCTTCCCCTTCATCCTCTTATACTTTAAATCTGACCAAGCCACGTGTGTTCCTGGTCTACAATCTGTGCGGCATATAGAGCCCTCAACATTTTAACCCTCTGTGCATGTCCAGTTATATTTTACTACCATTTGCCAGGCACTTATTTATTTATCAAGCACTATTCTGGATGCTTTAAAGAAATTATCTCAGTCCTCACAATAAACTGCACGGTAGGTATGAGTTTCCCTGTGTTATAGATAAGAAAATGGTAGCTCAGAGGGGCTGAATCACTTGCCCGAGGCCATAGAGCTAGTAAACAGCAGAGCAGGATACAAAACAACTTTCAAAAAGCTCCTCTTTTTACCTATACCTCTTTGTAAAGTCCTGAATTTGTGCTGAATGTTGATTCTAGAAGTTAATGAGTATGAGCTCTAGTTGTGTCTCTGAGCCATTCATGTATCTCATTTTTATCACCACAAACGGAATGGATAAAATCATCGATGCCAGCTGATTTTCTTTTCCTTAGTTGCGACACGAAGGAAGAAGGCAAAATCAAAGGTGTTATTTCCATACCCCGTTTGCAAGCAGAAGCCAGAAGTGAGATCCTCACCCACTGGTCCTCCACTAAACTGCTCCTCCAAATGGACTCATCTGCCACAGCTTATGGCTCAACTGTTTCCAAGAGGGTGGCGTGGCGTTACGGTACGTGCCTCTTCCCCCACGCGAGTGCGTCCTACAGCACTGTCTACTCAAGTGCAGGGTCAACAGCCATGGTTACAGGCTGACCTAGTGTCTCTCACAACTATTTCATATGTGCATTTTCAGATGAAGAGAAGATTGAATTTGAATGGAACACAGGCTCCAATGTGGATACAAAAAAAGTGGCTTCCAATTTCCCTATGGATCTCTCTGATTATCCTAGAAGCTTGCTTGTGTATGCCAATAGTCTCTTGGATCACAGAGTTCCTCAGACAGACATGACTTTCCGGCACATGGGTTCCAAATTAATAGTTGTAAGTATAAATCATCCAGCCATAAATACATGGTTGTAAGTGCTCATTACAACCCCAATTCTGAGTTAGGTGCAGGAGGGTATCCAAAGATGCATAAGGCATGCTTCCTGCCTCCAGCAAATTCCTGGGAAGAAAAGAACCATTGCCGCATGCGTAGTTACCCAGTTACACAAAGCTATATGTGGTAAATAACAAATGAATGCTACTTGGCAGAACAGTTTGCTGGGTCTAATGGTATCAAAGGAAGCTTCGGGACACTGGCTAAGAGTCTGACTACGTTAGACATTCCTTTTATCAAACACAGGAAGAAATCAGTGACTAGCAACCAAAATTCATAATTTTCTGTGATTTATTTTTTAAAATTCAGTACATTGTCCTGCTTAATAATTGACCTGTCAAGTCTGAATTTTCACCTAATGTTCATTATACCCTGAGGCTCATTCATGCCCATCACTCTAAAAATCTCCTATCATTTTGTAGGCAACAAATTCATGGCTTCAGAAGGCATCTGGGAGTCTTCCTTATGCCCAGACTTTGCAAGATCACCTCAATAGCCTAAAGGAGTTGAACCTCCAACAAATGGGATTGCCAGACTTCCACATCCCAGAAAACCTCTTCTTAAAAAGGTAAAGGAAGAAACCAGCAAAGTTTCTAGAACCATGTGAAGTAAATGGAAGATTTTCTTTAGCATGATTTATAGGCTATTTTTTAATTTAAATTTTCAAAGGAAATAATTTAAGCATTTTAAGGAGATTAATAACTCTAGCATAAACACTGTGGCATTTTTGCATTATTAAACATGAGGTCAGAATGTGAACACCAACCTGGTCAGGAAGAGAACCTAAGAAAGTAATTGGAGGATTCTGGTACTTTCACCCTAAGATGTTTTATTCACTGTAACCAGAATTTGAAAGCCTTTGAACTTTCTTCCTTCGTAAGTAAAGTCCACCTTTGTGGAGAATTCAAGAGTGGCTGGAGGAATTATTGACTACAGGCTTGCTGTTGAGCTATTGAAGGTCAGAACAGCCATTGAGAATTGAATGAAGGCAGCATTCTGAGAAAATGTAATCGTTCCTTGGTACTCATGGGAAATTGGTTCCAGGAACTCCCTTGGATACCAAAATCCAAAGATGCTCATGTCCCTAATGTAAAATGACATATTATTTGCATATGACCTACACACATCCTCTTGCATACTTTAAATCATCTTTAGATTACTTATAATACCTAATACAATGTAAATGCTATGTAAGTAGTTGTTATACTGTACTGTTCAGGGAATAATAACAAGGAAAGAAATCTGTACATGTTCAGAACAGATAGATTTTTCTCTAAATATTTCTGATCTGCAGTTGGTTGAATCCATGGATGCAGAACCTCTGGTCTAGAGGGGCTGACTGTATTTCACTTTAGGAATATAGCTTAATCCTTGCAGTGAAGTCAGATTCCAAACTGCTCAGTCAATTTCTATATTTACAGGCAGCATCCAGCCCCTGTTGGAATAATACAATGAACCGTTTATTTTTTAAGAACAGTTAAATCCTGCTGTTTTACTGGATTTTTATAAATTATCATAAGTCTATTATATATGCATAGCATTGAAAAGATTGCCAGATGCTTTTAGATATATCTTCTCATTTGATATCCAAGGCCATCTCTGTGAATCAGCAGAAAGAATATTATTAGCCATATACAGATAATATCACTGAGACTCAGAGAGACTAATTCACTAAGATGACATTGCCAATTAGTAGAAGCTAAAACTGTAACCCAAGTTTACTGACTTCTACACCTGTGTTTTTTCCACATATCAAATTGCCTCAATTCAGGTTAGCAAATATGTATCAAGTGTCCCCTATGTGAAAAATACTAGATTTGGTGCAGTAAGAAGATAGAAACTGGGTAAGGTATAGTCTTTCCAAGAAGATACCATGTAGACACCAACGAATGAACAAATAACCAATTATAAAAGCAGAATTGTGCCATGCTCTTTGACAGAGGTGTAAGGGACTGCGTCACTATAAGAATGAGAGAAATTAGCTATGGCTTAGGCGCAATGGTAATGATAAGGAGTGGCTGTTGGGAGAGTTTTGTGAGGGTTTGAGTGTTTGGCAAGCAGAGGTAAAAGCAAAGGGATCCGGGCATAGGGAGCTGCACGAGGGAAAGTGCAGAGGGGGTTTGGGAATGGAGCAGGTGCAATGTTGCTGGGTAGGTCAGATGGCGGAGAACTTTGAGTTCCTGATGTCTGACCATGGGGACACTGTCTTTGTTGTTCATTGCAGTGATGGCCGGGTCAAATATACTTTGAACAAGAACAATATGAAAATTGAGATTCCTTTGCCTTTTGGTGGCAAATCTTCCAAAGATCTAAAGGTGCTAGAGACTATTAGGACACCAGCCCTCTACTTCAAGCCCATGGAATTCTACCTGCCAGCTCAAGAGTTCCAAGTTCCTGCTTTCACCATTCCCAAGTCGTATCAACTGCAAGTGCCTCTCCTGGGTGTTCTAGACCTCTCCACGAATGTCTACAGCAACTTGTACAACTGGTCCGCCTCCTACACTGGTGGCAACACCAGCACAGACCACTTCAGCCTTCGGGCTCGGTACCACGTGAAGGCGGACTCTGTGGTTGACCTGCTTTCCTACAGCATGCAAGGTGAGCCATGCTCAGGGACAGGACACACGGGCTAACTCACTGCAGGCTCTGATAGGAGAGCCTCCACTAAGGAGGAAAGGACTTGGGCTTTCTTACAGATATTTTCCTTGCTACGTGGAAGTCTTTTCATTTATTCAACCAATAAAAATAGTTATTAAACATATAATATGTATTAATTATTCTATTAGGCAGTAACAGAGAAAACAGATGAACCAGCAATTACAATTCAGTGTCAGAGGGTGTAGTGTATAAATATAAAGTACAGTGAAAACACTCAGTAAGGGAACCCAACTAGGTCTGTCGTGGTCAGGGAAGGCTTCCTGCTGCAGTAATGCCTTTTGCTCTCAGATTTTATGTTTGCATTATAGAGGGAGGAGTCTATTGTACAAATGATCCAGATAAATGGGATTTTATTTTGAAAGATTCTTAACATAGAGATTGTTCTGGAAATTTATTACTTAATTTAACCAATGTCTTTTAATTTTTATGTTAGGATCTGGAGAAACAACATATGACCACGGGAATACGTACACGCTATCATGTGATGGGTCTCTACACCACAAATTTCTAGATTCCAATATCAAATTTAGTCACGTAGAAAAAGTTGGAAACAGCCCCGTCTCGAAAGGTTTACTAACATTTGATGCATCTAGTGCCTGGGGACCACAGATGTCTGCTTTGGTCCATTTGGGTTCAAAAAAGAAACAGCATTTGTATGTCAAGGAAGTCAAGATTGATGGGCAGTTCAAAGTCTCTTCGTTCTACGCTAAAGGCACATATGGCCTGTCTTGTCAAAGGGATCCTGACACTGGCCAGCTAAATGGGGAGTCCAGTCTGAGGTTTAACTCCTCCTACCTCCAGGGCACCAACCAGATAATAGGAAGATATGAGGATGGAACCCTCTCCCTCACCTCTACCTCTGATCTACAAGGTGGCCTCATTAAAAATATTGCTTCTCTGAAATACGAGAACTATGAGCTGACTCTGAAATCGGACACCAATGGGAAGTACAAGAACTTTGCCACTTCTAACAAGGTGGATCTGACCTTTTCCGAGCAAAATGCATTGCTGCGCTCTGAGTACCAGGCCGACTACGAGTCATTGAGATTCTTCACCCTGCTTTCTGGATCACTGAATTCCCACGGTCTTGAATTAAATGCTGACATCTTGGGCACTGACAAAATTAATAGCGGTGCTCACAAGGCAACACTAAGGATCGCCCAGGGTGCGATATCTACCAGCGCAACCACCAACTTGAAGTATAATCCCCTGGTGCTGGAGAATGAGCTGAATGCAGAGCTTGGCCTCTCAGGGACGTCTATGAAATTAACAACAAGTGGCCGCTTCAGGGAACACAGTGCCAAATTCAGTCTAGATGGAAAAGCCGCCCTCACAGAGGTGTCCCTGGGAAGTGCTTGTCAGGCCATGATTCTCGGTGTCGACAGCAAAAACATTTTCAACTTCAAACTCAGCCGAGAAGGACTTAAGCTCTCAAACGACATGATGGGCTCGTATGCCGAGATGAAACTTGACCACACGCACAGCCTAAACATCGCAGGCTTATCCCTGGACTTCTCTTCAAAACTTGACAACATTTATAGCTCTGACAAGTTTTACAAGCAAAATTTTAATTTACAGCTACAGCCCTATTCTCTGGTAACTACTTTAAACAATGACCTGAAATATGGTGCTCTGGATCTGACCAACACTGGGAAATTGCGCCTGGAACCCCTGAAGCTGAATGTGGGTGGTAACCTAAAAGGAGCCTATCAAAATAATGAAATAAAACACATCTACACCATTTCTTATGCTGCCTTATCAGCAAGCTATAAAGCAGACACTATAGCTAAGATTTGGGGTGCAGAGTTTAGCCATCGGCTCAGCACAAACATTGCTGGGCTGGCTTCAGCCCTTGACGTCAGCACAAACTATAATTCAGACTCACTGCATTTCAGCAGCATCTTCCACTCCGCAATGGCCCCGTTTACCATGGCCATCGACGCACATACGAACTGCAATGGGAAACTAGCTTTCTGGGGAGAACACACGGGGCAGCTGTACAGCCAATTCCTGTTGAAAGCAGAACCTCTGGCCTTCACTTTCTCTCATGATTACAAAGGATCCACGAGTCACCATCTCGTGTCTAGGAAAAGCATCAGTACGGCTCTGGATCACAAAGTCAGCGCCCTGCTTACTCCGGCTGAGCAGACAGGCACCTGGAAACTCAAGACCCAATTTAACAACAACGAATACAGCCAGGACTTGGATGCCTACAACACTAAAGACAAAATCGGCATGGAGCTCAGTGGACGAGCCCTGGCTGACCTCACTGTACTAGACTACCCAATTAAAGTGCCACTTGTACTCAGTGAGCCAGTCAATGTCATTGATGCTTTAGAGATGAGAGATGCTATTGACAAGCCCCAAGAATTTACAATTGTTGCTTTTGTGAAGTATGATAAAAACCAAGATGTCCACACCATCAACCTCCCATTTTTTAAAACCTTGCCAGAATATTTTGAGAGAAATCAAAGAATAATTATAACTGTACTGGAAGTCATACAGAAAGAATTGAAGCGCATTGATATTGATCAATTTGTGAGGAAATACAGAGCAGCCCTGAGCCAGCTCCCACAGCAAGTTAATGATTCTCTGAATTCATTCAGCTGGAAGAGACAAGTTTCGAGTGCCAGGGAGAAACTGACTGCTTTCACAAAAAAATATGGAATTACAGAAAATGATCTACAAACTGTATTGGATAATGCCAAAATCAACTTTAATGAAAAACTGTCTCAAATGCAGACATATGTGATACAATTTGATCAGTATATTAAAGATAATTATGATTTACATGATCTTAAAATAACTGTTGCTAAGATTATTGATCTAATCATTGAAAAATTAAAAATTCTTGATGAACATTATCCTATCTGTGTAAATTTAGAAAAAAAAATCCATGCTCTATATTCGTTTATTGAAAATATAGATTTTAACAAAACTGGAAGTAGTGCTGCATCTTGGATTCAAAATGTGGATACTAAGTATCAAATCAGAATGAGGATACAAGAAAAACTGCAGCAACTTGAGGCACACATTCAGAATATAGACCTCGAACACTTTGCTGGAAAGTTAAAACAACAGGTTGAGGCTACTGATGTCAAAGTGCTTTTAGATCAGTTGAGAACTACAATTCCATTTGGAAGCATACATGATGTTCTTGAGCACATCAAATATGTTGTAGATCTTACTGGAGATTTTGAGGTCACTGAGAAAATCAATGCTTTTAGAGCCACAGTCTACAAGTTAATTAAGGCATATGAAGTAGACCAACAAATCCAGGTTTTAATGGATAAATCGGTCCAGTTGGCCCACCAATACAAGTTAAAGGAGACTGTTCAGAAGCTAAGCAATGTCCTACAACAAATTGAGATAAAAGATTACTTTGAGAAATTGGTCGGGTTTATTGATGATGCTATCAAGCAGCTTGATGCGCTGTCTTTAAAAAAATTCGTTGAAGAAGTTAACAAATTCCTTGACATGTTGGTAAAGAAACTAAGGTCATTTGATTACCACCAGTTTGTAGATGAAACCAATAACAAAATCAGTGAGGTGACTCAGAGAATCAATGGTAAAATTCAGGCTCTGGAACTACCACAGAAAGCTGAAGCACTAAAACTGTTTGTAGAGGACACCAAGACCATGGCCTCAGAGTATCTGGAAAGCCTAAAGGACATCAAAATAACCTTAATCATTGATTGGTTACAGGATGCTTTAGATTCAACATCTTTGACTCACATGAAAGCCAAATTCCAAGAGACCCTGGAAGATATACGAGACCGAATGTATCAAATGGACATTAAGCAAGAACTCGAGAGATATCTGTCTCTGGTGGGCCAGGTCTACAGCACACTTGTCACCTACATTTCTGACTGGTGGAGTCTTGCTGCTAAGAACCTTACTGACTTTGCAGAGCAGTATTCTATCCCAGATTTGGCTGAAAGCGTGAAAGCATTGGTAGAACAAGGGTTCACTGTTCCCGAAATCCAGACTGTCTTTGGCACCATGCCTACCTTCGAAGTCAGTCTTCGGGCTCTTCAGGAAGCTACCTTTCAGACACCTGACTTCATGGTCCCCCTAACAGATTTAAGGATTCCATCCATTCAGATAAACTTCAAAGAGTTGAAAGATAAAAAAATCCCATCCAGATTTTCCACGCCAGAATTTACTATCCTCAATATCTTGCACATTCCTTCCTTTACCATTGACTTAGTAGAAATAAAAGCAAAGATCATCAGAACCATTGACCAAATGCTGAACAGTGAGCTGCAGTGGCCAGTTCCAGAAGTATATCTGAGGGATCTCAAGGTGGAGGACATTCCTTTTGGTAGAATCACCCTGCCAGATTTCTACTTACCAGAAATCACAATTCCAGAATTCGTAATCCCAAATCTCAACCGTAATGATTTTCAATTTCCTAACATTCACATACCAGAATTTCAGCTCCCCCACATCTCACACAGTATCGAAGTACCTGCTTTTGGCAAGCTATATAGCATTTTGAAAATCCAGTCTCCCATTTTCACATTGGACGCAAATGCGGACATACAGAATATAACTACTTTGGCAAACAAAGCAGATATTGCAGCTTCCATTGCTGCCAAAGGAGAGTCCAAATTAGAAGTTCTCAATTTTGATTTTCAAGCAAATGCACAACTCTCAAGCCCTAAGATTAATCCACTGGTTCTGAAGGAATCTGTGACATTCTCCAGCAAGTACCTGAGAACAGAGCATGCGAGTGAAATGCTATTTTCTGGAGATGCTATTGAGGGAAAATCAGACACAGTGGCAAGTTTACACACAGAAAAAAATACACTGGAGGTTAATAACGGTTTGCTTGTCAAGATAAACAATCAGCTTACCCTGGATAGCAACACTAAGTACTTCCACAAACTGAACATCCCCAAACTGGACTTCTCTAGTCAGGCTGACCTACGCAACGAAATCAAGACACTGTTGAAAGCTGGCCACATGGCATTGACTTCTTCCGGAATAGGGTCATGGAAATGGGCTTGCCCCAAGTTCTCAGATGAGGGAATACATGAATCACAAATTAACTTCACTGTGAAAGAACTCGTGTTTTACTTTGGATTATCCAATAGGATCAATAGCAAACACCTAAGAGTAAATCAAAACTTGGTTTATGAATCTGGCTTCCCCCACATTTCTAAATTTGAAATCCAGTCACAAGTTGAATCCCAGCATGTGGGCCACAGTATTCTAACTGCTAAAGGCACAGCACTGTTCAGGGAAGGGAAAGCAGAGATAACTGGTAACCACAATGCTCATTTAAATGGAAAAGTTATTGGAACTTTGAAAAACTCTCTTTCTGTTTCAGCCCATTCATTTGAGATTACTGCATCCACAAACAATGAAGGGAATTTGAAAGTTAGTTTTCCATTAAAGTTGACAGGGAAGATAGACTTCCTGAATAACTATGCTCTGTTTCTGAGTCCTAGTGTCCAGGAAGCAAGCTGGCAAGCAAGTGCTAGGTTCAATCAGTATAAGTACAATCACAACTTCTCTGCTGGAAACAACAAGAACACCATTGAGGCCCACGTGGGAGTAAATGGAGAAGCTAACCTGGATTTCTTAAACATTCCTTTAACAATTCCAGAAATGACTCTACCTTACACAATAATCACAACTCCACCACTGAAAGATTTCTCCTTGTGGGAAAAAACAGGCTTGAAGGAATTCTTGAAAACAACAAAGCAATCATTTGATTTAAGTGCAAAGGCTCAGTATAAGAAAAACAAAGACCAACTTTCTATCACAAATCCTTTGCATGTGTTTTATGAGTTTATCAGTCAGAAGATCAATTCCTTTGACAGTCATTTGGAGAAAGCCCAAGACAATGCATTAGATTTTCTCACCAAATCCTATAATGAAGCAAAAATTAAGTTTGATAAGTACAAAGTTGAAGAATTCCAAAACAACCTCCCTAGGACCTTTCAAATTCCTGGATACACTATTCCAGTCATCAATATTGAAGTGTCTCCATTTACAGTAGAGATGTTGGAATTTGGCTATGTGATCCCAAAAGCAATCAGCACCCCTAATTTCACCCTCCTGGGTTCTGACTTCTATGTGCCTTCATACACGTTAGTCCTGCCATCCCTAGAGCTGCCAGTTCTTCGTATCCCTAGGAATCTTCTCAAGCTTTCTCTTCCAGATTTCAAGGAATTGGGTACTGTAAACAATATTTTTATTCCAGCCATGGGCAATATCACCTATGATTTCTCCTTTAAATCAAGTGTCATCACACTGAATACCAATGCTGGACTTTATAATCAATCAGATATTGTGGCTCATCTCCTCTCTTCCTCTTCATCTGTCATTGATGCACTGCAGTACAAATTAGAAGGCACCTCAAGTTTGACAAGAAAAAGAGGGTTGAAGTTAGCCACAGGTCTGTCCCTGAGCAACAAATTCGTGGAAGGCAGTCATAACAGTACTGTTAGCTTAACCAAGAAAAACTTGGAAGCATCGGTGACAACAACTGCAAAAGTCCAAATTCCAATTTTGAGAATGAATCTCAAGCAAGAACTTAATGGAAATACCAAGTCAAAACCTACTGTCTCTTCCTCCATTGAGTTAAAGTATGATTTCAATTCCCCACAGCTGCTCTCTACTGCTCAGGGAGCAGTTGACCACAAGCTCATCTTGGAAAGCCTCGCCTCTTACCTTTCCATAGAGTCATCTACCAAAGGAGATGTCAAGGGTTCAGTCCTTTCACGGGAATATTCAGGAACTATTGCCAGTGAGGCCAGCACTTATTTTAATTCCAAGGGCACTCGGTCTTCAGTGAAGCTGCAAGGGGCTTCCAAAGTTGATGATATCTGGAATTTTGAAGTAAAAGAAAATTTTGCTGGAGAAGCCACTCTCCAACGCATTTATGCTGTCTGGGAACGCAATATGAAAAACCACTTACAGCTAGAGGGCCTCTTTTCTTCACATGGGGAACATACAAGTAAAGCCACCCTGGAACTCTCTCCATGGAAAATGTCAGCCCTTGTTCAGGTCCGTACAAGTCAGCCCAATTCCCTCCTTAATGTTGCTTCCCTTAGCCAGGAAGTGGCCCTGAATGCCAACACTAAGAACCAGAAGGTCAGCTGGAAAAGTGAGGTCCAGGTTCATTCTGGGTCTGTCCAGAACCACATAGAGCTTTCCAATGACCCAAAAGAGGCACACCTTGACATTGTAGGAGCGTTAGAAGGACACCTAAGTTTCCTTAAATATGTCATGCTACCAGTTTATGAAAAGAGCTTATGGGACCTTCTCAAGCTGGACGTAACCACCAGCATTGACAGGAGACAGTATCTCCATGCTTCAACTGCCCTTGTGTACACCAAAAACCCCAATGGCTATCCTTTCTCAGTCCCTGTGAAAGTTTTGGGCAAAGAATTCATCATCCCTGGGCTGAAACTAAATGATTTAAATTCAGTTCTTATCACACCTGCATTCCAAGTCCCATTTACAGATCTTCAGGTTCCATCCTACAAACTTGACTTAAGTGAAATAAAAATCTATAAGCAGCTAAGAACTTCATCGTTTGCTCTCAACCTACCAACACTACCCAAGGTAGAATTCCCTGAAGTTGCCGTGTTAACAAAATATTCTCAACCAGAAGATTCCTCAATTCCCTTTTTTGAGATCACTGTGCCTAAATCACAGTTAACTGTGTCCCAGTTCACCCTTCCAATAAGTATTTCAGTTGGCAATGCTGTTTGGGATCTAAATGAGATGGCCAGCAAGATTGCAGACTTCGAGTTGCCCACCATCATTATGCCTGAGCAGACTGTTGAGATTCCTGCCATTGAGTTCTCTATACCTGCTGGGATTTTCATTCCTTTCTTTGGAGCACTGACTGTACGCTTGGGGGTGGCCTCTCCCTTGTATAATGCTACGTGGAGTGCTGGTTTGAAAAACAAAGGAGATCACGTTGAAACATTCCTGGATTCCACGTGCAGCTCAACCATACAATTCCTGGAATATGACATAAATGGTAAGGGCATAGACTGCCTCTCCTAGATACTCTTATGTTTACAATGAGCATTATAAGTAAATAATTACATATTTAGTTATGACTAGAGGCACAATTACTTCCTATAGCAAAACTTAAAATAAGAGAGGAGATACATACATACCTAACATGTAGAAACCAAACTATATAAAATCTACTGACATTCAAAAGGAACAGACTCAAAGAAAATAGATTTTCTGTAATTATTTTAGGACTAATAATGTCTTCTATTTATTTAAAAACAACTGTGAACTGCACATTGCATGTTTTATTTTTTTTTATATTATTATTCCAAGGTATTGTGAGGGTACAAACATTCTAGTTACACTTTATGTCTTTGCCTCACCCAAATGCAGGTTAAAGGCATGCCCTTCCCTCCCTTTAGTGCTCCCCGTGTCCTTTAGTTG